>JADRCD010228944.1:223-39957 GCA_019843815.1 Montemys delectorum
GAGCCCTGAGTCGCAGTGACACACCTTGCCTCAAAACACAAGGCGGAAGAGGTTGGATAGGTGGCTCAGTAGTTAAGAGCACTTGCTGTTCTTCCAAAAGACTAGTGCTCAGTTCCAAGCACCATATGGCAGCTAGCAATCATCTGAAATCTCAGTTCTAGGGGATCTGATACCTCTTTCCAGCCTCCACTCTTACATAGAAGCAAGAACAAGGTAGAAATTACCTAAGGAGCAACACCCAAGCTTGACCTCCAATTGCCATACCTGCACATATACGCCAATAGAAAGAAAAAACCACTTTGTATCCCCAAAGGGAGAGACATTCTACAAAGTGACCTGTACTGACCCAAAGGAAGAGAAGGAGATGTCACAGGGTGGGAGCTAGGAAAGCATGGCCACCAAGAGCAGCCTGGCCTCTAGCTAGGACCCTGGGATAGAAGAGACCACAAGGGGATGCTGAATAGTGTGCCTTGCATTAGTGACACTCTGTGAACAGCTCTCTTTGCATATTTGCGCTGTGGTTGGCTATGTAAGGAGATATTGGGTGGCAGATATGCAGAAAGTTTCTGTCCTATTTTGAAGTTTTTCTGTTTTTGAAACTACCCTGAGTTTACAAGATACCCTCCTGGCAGAGAGCCTCTAGGTGAAGCTGAGGCAACTGCTGGGCGTGGCCATGGGCATGGCCATTGGAGAAGCACTACTCAGAGCCCACATTCCCGTGACACAAAACAGCAGTCATCTGCTGAGGCTAGCTCTCCTAACATCTATGACTTCTTCCCTTACCATACCTGTTGCAGAATATTTGATCACATTATGAACCCCAAGATTCTGTTGTTTACTGGAAAAACCTGTTTCTACTTGTGGTGTGGCTCAGTCTTAGCACATACCTTAAGTCCCTCTGGCTGGAATACAGACACACCCTTAGTACACATCTTTAATCCTAAACTATGAAGGTAAGATTAGTTTGTAGAAGGAAGTACTTGTGTTTGAAAGTGATGTTTAATTGACTGGCAGACAAAGTGACAAATCAGAGAAAGATTTGACAGAAAAGGATATGCCCAACTCTCATGAGAAGAGAGACTACTTAAGAATGAACAACATAAGCCAGGCAGTAGTGGCACACGCCTTTAATCCCAGCATTTGGGAAGCAGAGGCAGGTGGATTTCTGAGTTCAAGGACAGCCTGGTCTACAGAGTGAGTTCCAGGATAGCCAGGGCTACACAGAGAAACACTGTCTCGAGAAAAAAACAAAACAAAACAAACAAACAAACAAAGAGTGAACAGCATAGAGAGAAAGAGAGGAAAGGCCGTTTTACTGGGACAGTTGTACAGAGACAAGTTGGAGAGAGAGAGCAACTTAGGTGAAGACAGAATGAGCCAGAGAATGAGAAGGAGCCAGAAGATTAAAACAGATTACCAAAGTTCATATTAAGTCAAGCAGAGCAATTCAGGAGAAGCCGAGAGAAGCCAGATTGAGTCAGTCAGCTTGAAGAGGAGTTTGAGCCAGAACAGCTGAGTTGACCAAGCAGCCAGACATCAGAAAGAACTAGGAAGGGGGTGAGCTCATTCAGCAGTAAGTCTCAGAGGCTGAAAACATTCTAGGCCTAGAAAAGATTGTGCAAAGGCTAAAAGCCTCAAGGACTAGGCCTAGGTTAGCAGAGGGAGTGGCTAAGCCTCAGAGACAATTACATCAGGTGAATAAAAGATACTCTTATACCCAGCACCAATTCCCAACTCTGTATACCACACGATATAAAAACTGTTGTAGGCTAATGGGCCCTGTCAGCTTGTCCCATAGCACTAGGCAAACTCATAGCCATTGGCAAATCTCTCAGTGGCTGTCACTCCAGGCCCAGATGGAAGGCTACAGAAACAAAGATGCTCAAGCCAAAAAAAGAAAAAAAAAAAAAACTCTACAAAAAAAATTATAAAAGACCCTCTTCCAATAACCTACCATCCATCATCTGCCTTATGCCTAACTCAGCATCAAAATTCTATTTAAAAATTTATTTCGAAACTTGCAATAATGCCTCTGCCCCTCCAGGAAATTCAGCAGAGGACTGATAGCAAGAGAAACATCTCAAACAGCATCCCATGGCCCTCAGGGGCCTGTGCTCTCAACAGAAAGGTTCTCAGCATCCTGGGAACTGGAACTGGAAGCCCCCTCCCCACACCCTATTCCTGAGCCTACAAGGACTCAACCCCTTTAACAAACACAATTGTAGGCCTGAGTCATTTCTATCCAATCAAGGCAACAGCAGGCGGTATCTGTGTGTGCCGGCTGCCTTCACGCTGCGAAGTAGATTAATAAACCATTAGGGTAAGCAGGCTGGTTATTAGCCTGAGAAGGAGGCTCTTAGCTAATTGAAGCCATCCAGCAAAATGTCAATGCTGTCTTTGGACATGAAATATTAATGGCACCCAAGCCTGGACTAGAAGGCAGAGGTTGCTCCTGACCTCTTCCTGTGTGACCAAATGTCAGATGGGGACCTTCTCCAGGAGCGAGGCCAGAGCTATAGACTTAGAACATCTCACCAGAGGGCCAGCTCAATCATAGTGGTATGCTGTGTACCATGGGGGCCAGCTCGATCATAGTGGTATGCTGTGTTACCATGGGGCCAGCTCAATCATAGTGGTATGCTGTATACCATGGGGGCAGGAGTGGTGTTTGGCGATATGTGTGACCCTTTTCATGCTGAATTTCAAGAAAGTAATTCCTGTGTGAAGGGAGTGGAGGGCCTGCTTCTGGGGTCTCAGCTTGTATGGCGTCTCAAGCCTGCTGGGGGGCTTGAAGGCAACGTTTGTGTAGGCTCTCATGTTCCATACCTTGAAGCAATGTCCTTCACACCTCAAAAATATCCCTGGACCCCTTGCCTCTTCTCCTTGTCCCCGGACTGGTATGAGTGTCCTCTCTAGCCCGGGGTGTCCTTGCACCACTCTGATGTTTCACCACGGACTCTTCTCCCCGGTTTTGCAGGGGAGAGCCTTTGTGGTGAGCCTAGAGTCCATGGAGATCAGGTCCTGTCTTCCTCAAGGTGATGGTGACCTAGGAGAGGATGGACTTAGCTGAGGCCTGCAAAGCAGGCTGGAGATGCTACTGCCTTTCCTCAGGCCTTGCTTCCTGCCTGGGACAAGGTGGGAAGACTGCGTGGAAACCAGTTCGGAGCCTGTGCAGGAGCTGAAATTGTGGTTTGAATCTTAGTACTTAAGTCTTCAGCAGAACCCAGAACAGAGTGCCAGATCAGAGCAGCAATCAGGAGGCTGGAGCTGAACTGTGCAGGACAGACCAGAGCCCCTAGTCAAGAGGAAGGCTGGCTTTGGCGATGTTGACCTAGAGAGGACAGGCAGAGGGAGACTGAGGACCAAGAGGTGAGGGTACTCTGAGCCAATGGGAGGCAGTACCAGCCTCCTTGAGTCAGCTGGACACAAGGGGTCCCCTAAGAAGAGCAGCCTGAATCCAAGTCCTCATCCCTATGTGATAAATATTAACACTCTTTCATGTTGCTATAGCAACCACACCTTTGCAAATGTTTCAGCCCTATATTGTGTGTTAGATTTTATAAGATTGACATCAATTTTTTCTGACAACAATTTTTAAAGAGGCTCAGTGCTGTTACTTTCTTCTGTTAAGATAAATTAAAATTCTACTGGTCTGAAGATTCTTTAACGACTGCCCTGACAGCCTGGCCGGCATCCTCTTCCCCCCACCCCACCCCCAGAGGCTATGGCTGAGGTACCTTCTGCCTCACTCCATCCTCCCAACACAGAGGCCCCTCAGAGACAAGAGCGCTATCCCAACACCACTAAAGGCTCACTCAGCCTCTCGATTTGTGTGAGAGTAGAGAGGCCTATGGGGCATCCTGAGGGGTGACACATATCGAATATCTTCAAATGTGCACAGACTAGGGCTGCCTAGACTGCTCAGCAGATAAAGGCACTTGACTCCAGGCCTGACAACGTTAGTTCAATCTTTGAGACCCACGTGGTAAGAGAGAACTGATTCCTACAAGTTGTCCTCTGACCTCTGAATGAACATGCTCGCGCGCGCGCGCACGTGCACACACACACACACACACACACACACACACACACACACTTCAGTTGTCCAACAGAAGAGGTCTGAATAAATCCCGTTGCCTGCGTGCAGCAGAAAACTCTAGACAGTGACATATGACGCTGGGGTAGAAGTTCATTTGCTGACTTATCCAAGTGCTCACGATACGTTGTTCAATGAAATTAAGGTTGCCCACAGAAAGGATGTATGTTACACAGCGACACATGTCTTGCATATTTGGAGGAGTAGTCAGTAACTTACCACTGGGGGCCACTTTCCAATTCAGGGATAGCAAATATTTCTCCTCTCTTCTCAGGTCTGAGGATTCTCTGGTCTTTCTAATGTGGCCTGAATTATTTGTTTAACCAAAAGCTATAGTTTTGTTTAGGTGCATTGGTGTACACCTATAATCCCAGGTGGATTTTTGTTTGTTGGTTTTTATTTGTTTGTTTGTTTGTTTGTTTAGAGGAAACCAGCACATTCCCTTCACCCGAGCACAGATCAGAAGCTTCCCCTGATGCGACCACGGGAAGGGAATAGTCCTCTCTGAGCCTCCTTCCTACAAAAGCCATATCGAAAAGTCCGCCCTCGAAGTCCCGGCTCCCTAGGCTGGAGGCTGGAGAAGAAGGCGGCTGAGGATGGGTATGGAAGTTGCTTTGGATGCTCATCGCACAGTCTCTTAGGGACACAGCAGTGGCCAGGAGGTTGCCTGAGGGCTCGCTCCCTTGGCTTTCTCATTATTTCCTGCTAATCAGCGTCACACACCCCGAGGGATGCTGGTCCTGAATGCCACCTGTTCTGAGCACGCTTGACTGAGTTTGGGAAGACAGGGCGTAAGCAGAGCTGACAGCCCCATCTGTTTCCTTCTGAGCAGCAAGAAGTGCTTGGAGCCTGGCACAGATCCCTGTGAACGCTCAAGGCTCAAGGCAAGAGAAGTGGCAACACCCCAGCCCAGCCGGTAGCCCCCATCCCCCGCCTCCCTGTCCTGGACCAGCCTGGAGCGGGGGGAGTGGTAACTCTAAAAATGAGCCTTCTACCCAGACACCCCCAGGATGGGTACGTAGACTGTGAAGTGACAGTGACCACAGTGATGGTGAAAACGTGACACATCCTTTACAGGCATGCTCTCCTTTACAGAAGAGGCCTATGGCTCAGGGTGGCAACTGTTCTGGCCCAGCCAAGTCATGAACAGGGCACCAAGATGTCAATCCAGAATCTGGATTCCATGTCCACGAAGATCCTGAGTTCAGAGCAAACAGGCCAACTCCTCCCGGGGCAGAGGTTCAGAGCTTCCCTCTAAGGGCCACAGGCTTGCAGATGGTAAGAGAGCCAAGCCTTGGCACTCCTTCCCACCAGGGAGGCAAGGAAAGGGCTGTCAGAAGTCCTCCTCCACCCTACCCCAGAACAGGCAGGCCCAGGTGGTAGGCAAGCCTGTGTGGCAACTGGGCGAGGCCTGGGCAGGCTTAGAAGGGAACAGGGGTCACCTGCTGACCTGGAATCCCTGGAAAGGGATTCCTGGAAAGGAGACTTTTGAATCGAAGTCACATGGAAGCATCAAAGCATCCAGCCTGTCTTTGGTGGTGGTGGTGGTCACAATCTCAGGAAATTGCCCAGTGTTCAGGCCTGTGTGGAGCTGAGGCCTCTGAGTACAGAGAAAACCAGTTTGAGGAGAGGGACTCCAGACCTTAGAACACCATGAGAGCACCACTCTCCCCTGGTACAGTTGAAGGGCTGAGACACCCTCTTCCCCATCCGTAACACTGTAGAGTGTGGCCCTTTGAACAGAACAGCTGCCACTCTCATCAGATCAGCTGGGTCTCGGTGCAAATGCCCATTATTATCAGGCCCTTAGACTACCATCCCCTCATAGGAGGGTCGTTAGGTCACTGGGCCCTCACTTGATATTCCAGCAGCTCCTCAGAGACATTTGTATGCAATTCTGTTCTAACTACGCACGGCCTAGATGGTTGGAAGACACTAGAAGAGGAATTCTCCACCTGTGAGTTGTGACCCCTTGGGGGTCAAATGACCCTTTCACAGGAGTTGCATATCAGATATCCTGCATATCAGATTCATATCCTTCACGTTATGATTCATAACAGTAGCAGACTTACAAAAATAAACTAATCTTATGGTTGGGGGTCACCACAACATAAGGAACTATATACTAAGGGTCTCAGCATTGAGAAGGCTGAGCACCACTGTACCAGACTGTATAAAATGGGAAGGTAATTGAAGAGAGGCCTCCTCTGTGCAGCTGTGGGGAAAGCATCATTCATGCTGGGTGAGGAGGGATCACCCACAACCCTGCAGGTAACCCCCCCACCTATGGTGAACAAGCCCAATAAACCGATTGGTTCCCCAGGACAAACTTCAGTGGAATCCTGCATTGGTTTGTCAGTGAGACCTTAGTGGAGGGGTCAGACAGAAGTATTCTCCCCAGGGAAGGAATTCTCAGAACACAGAGACAGACCACCAGTCCCTGTAAGTTCCTCCTCACAGCCCCTCCTGCTGGGCAAGCACATTACATCTTTAAAAGTGTCTTCCCCTCTATGCTGTGTTACCTCTCTTGCTGGGGCCACCCCAGATGGTCAGAGAGCTAGCGTCTCCCCCATGCCCAACACCACTGAGCTCCAGAGCAGCCTGGGTGTTATAAGACTACAGATCCATGAACATGCTCTGACCCAAGCAGTAGGTGTCTGCCCACCACGAGTAGGTTTCCCTCAACAGTTTGTAGCCTGCACATTTAGATGAATGTCCAACCTTTCTTGTCAACCATTATGGTCACAGTCTCAGTGAAACAACCTAGAGCCAAAGCCTATGTTTATCAGTCACTTTTCCTCCTGAAGAAGCTGAAAGATCAAAGATCTAGGCAGTGGGCGAGGCAGCCTGAGCCCACCTGGCCTTGTTTCCATAGCTGGAAAGTGGAATTCTCACAAGCTCTGCAGATTCACAGCTGAGAAGTGTCTACTAATCAAGAAGCTCCCAGGAGCCTCCTCATGGGACAAGGGGTGCTGCAGACAGAGATGGGGAGCCAGA
Source organism: Montemys delectorum (assembly GCA_019843815.1). Classification (NCBI taxonomy): domain Eukaryota; kingdom Metazoa; phylum Chordata; class Mammalia; order Rodentia; family Muridae; genus Montemys; species Montemys delectorum. The sequence goes on from JADRCD010228944.1 coordinate 7,317, forward strand.
GACAGACAATGCAGTAACTCCTTGCCTCGATCAATAGTTATTTCTCTATTCCAAATTACTTACTTTTCCCCAGAAGCCATCAGAGGTACCTGCTGCCCATCAGCTATGACAGGAATGCTGTTGGAATTTCCAGGCTCCGGAGGGCTGGGGCATCCACTGTTTGCTCAATAATCTGCGGCCATGCTGACAGGCAGAAAGAGGACAAGCAGAGAAGAAAGCTGACAGTCCATGGAGCTTCCCAGTGGGGTTGCCACCGCAGGTGTGGGGCCACTGCTCTGTTAAGGAGGCAGGGCCAAGCTTGCTGACCTTGGCCTTTCTTCCCCTCCTGGCTTCTGCTTAACCCAACCAAGTGCTGGGTTGTGCTCTGGAGACAGGTCTGTAGAAGATAGGGCTGAGCACCCACGCTCAGGGACAAGGACAAGAACCCACAAGGAAGCAACCATGGAGAAGTCAAATAAAGTTAGGGATTGTGTGCCCACAGGCTCACCATGGAAGCTGCCATGGGACTATGGGGGATGGCTGTCCTTAGGGCATGGGCAGGAGAGTCTCAAGTGAGATTTAGTTTGCATCGCACACATAGCTCACTTGTTGCCAGCTGTTGTAGGTTCAATAGTGCCCCCCCAAAAGTCCCCACACTGCCCCTCCAGAATGTAAGGCTGGAATGCTCTCTTGGAATAAGTCCATGCAGATGTGACCAAGAATCTCAAAACCCTAATGCCTATGGCTCGGGGAAGGAGAAAATGAAGAGAAGAGAGGGGAGGAGAGGAGGGGGAGGAGGGGAGGGAAAACTGGGGATCAGGAGGAAGTTAGAGAGATGAAATCTCAGGTCAGATGTCCCTGGCCCAGGACCTGTACATGCAGAAGGAATGTCCTCCCCAGGGCTCTTGGAGGGGGCACAGCTCAGCCCAAAGCCTAGTTTTGGACCTCTGGCCTCCAGAACCAGAAGGGAATTCCCTCCTATCTCTTTGGGCCCTCCAGTCTGAAGTTTGTTTTGAGCAGGCCCGAGACTCTACTTCACTCCCCATGAGGAAGCAGGGCACAAGGATGGGTATGTCTCTTCCGGAGACCTGGGTTTGACCTTGGCCCTACCTGTTTCCAGCTGTGTCCTTTGATCTGTTGTATCACATCTCTGAGCCTGCTTTTACTTAAAATGGGGACAGGACCACAAGCTCCAGGAGGTCAGAGTGATATCATGAAGTGACACACTGATAAAAGAATCACTGTCCTTCCAGCCCAATGCCACAGAGGAGATCTACCTATGCCATCCATGCCCAAGGACATTGCCTCTACCTATGCCACCAGAGGCCACTGGAGATCCATATGGATACTTCTAGAGCTCTCAGTTAATAAGCACTACTGCTACCCATGTTTACAAAAGGCAGAGCTGTCCGGGTCCATGTCCAACCTTCCAAACCACCCTCCAGGGCCACGAGGGGAGCTTGAAGATGGTGAGAAAGCAAGGAGAGCCTGTGCCATTGATGGAGGAGGACATGAGGAGAGGTATCTGCTGGTCTCCTTATACAGTAGGCAGCAGGCACAGCAGGAGTCGGTACAGTCCGGCTTAATGAGCCTTGCCACCACTCAGCTTGGGAAGGGGGACTTTCGCCTTACAATTGACAAAGCAGCAGGGTGTTCTTCCCTTGAGCCTTGGCTTCCCTCACCATGCTGAGGACCAGCCCCATAGAAACCAGATGAGCAGCTGAGGAGGGGCAGCCTGTGAGTTCCAGGTGAGCTCTGCAGCACATCATACCGCTGGCAGGTGCGGCATGCAGCTGCGTCATGCAGCTGGCAGGTGTTCTCAGTGCCTGTTTCCAAGCCAGCCTTCCCAGCCCCACCTGCACCTCCTGATCCTGCTCCCTCACACCCTGGTCTGTCTGACACCCCTGGCTAAAAGAGGCTTCTCGATCCTGTGCCCCAGTCGGGCCAGCTTCTCGTTGCTCCTCCCACAGCTCCACAGCATCCTTTCATGGACCCCATAATGAGATCAGTGATGACAGTCACATCCTGTGAGTGTGAGGAGGTCACACTCATAAATGTATTGATGCCTTAGAGAACCGAGTGGGGTTGACGCTGTTGTTTACTATTCCTAGTTTGCGGGTGAATAAACTGAGGCACTTGCTCAGAGTGTTCAGTGAATCATCTGAGTCTTTATCAATGTCAACTGGATCCATGAAGTGGTCTAATTCTGCCTCTCACCCTGAGACCTCTCGGGTTGTGTTGGCCTCCTTATCTACTACTGGCAAAAATGGGGTTTTTTTGACTAGTGTTAGAGGAGTGAGCAAGTGAATAAGTGACCCTATTCATTCATGGGTGCATGAATGGGTGATTAATGAACAGATAGATGGACAACTATATAAATAAAAGAATAGATGGTATATGAACAGGTGGATAGTTTGGTAGATATATGAATGCATGGATGGATGGATGAGTGGATAAATGGATGGGCTGTAGATTAATGGATAGATGGATGCATGAGTGGATTGTACATGGATTGGTGGATACATGAATAGGTGAGTAAGTGAGTAGATGGATGGATAGATGATCAATGAATGAGTGGGTAGATGAATAGGTTATAAATTAATGGCTAGAAGGGTCAATGGGTAGATGGTTGGGTATGTCTTTAGTTAGATGGATTGGTAGATACATAAGTGAATGGAGAGGTGAGTGGACAGATTGGTCAATGAGTAAATAAGTAGATGAACAAGTGGGTTGATAAAAGGATGGACAGATGGATGGATGGATGGATGGATAGACAGTGCATGAATGAGCAGTGGTGAGGAATGGAGGACTGGAGGATCAGGCCTACAATAGAAGGTGCTGGATTGTCAAGTTACACAATCATGTCAAAGGGATAGAGATAGATTTGGAGTTTGAAGCCTGGGTCCTGCCAAAGCCAGTCACCCGATCTGAGTGAACTGTTGGGCCCCTATGCTGTTCCCCATGTCCCCCTATGTTCTGTTACTAAGCCTGTGGCCAAAGGCTCAAGTCCTAGTGTCTTCCTCTGTACACACAGCCATCCACACATCTCAGCTTGTGTTTGATGAGTTCTTCTCCGTGGAAGAGCTTAATTAAGTCTGGAACCCAGCAGTTCTCCTTGATTCATCATCAGCCAAGGCTCTCAGGGAGGGTCCTCCTTGCCCAAGATCCACAGACAGTACAGTGTAGTGCAGACCTCGGAATTAAACAGCCTCTCCACTCCCAAGGGCAGGTTCTTTTTTGAGGGGGGTGGGGGGATGCAGGTTCTTTCTGCATGCCACAGCCACACTGGAAGCTATACAGATTCTGAAACATGGGTTCCACTCTCTCCCTTTACAATCACTAGCAAGGTATCAATGGATAAGCAGACCTCTAGAAACCAAACTAAGATGCTGAGTTTTTGTTAGTTAGTTAGTTAGTTAGTTAGTTAGTTAGTTAGTTAGTTGTTTTCGAGACAACGTTTCTCTGTGTAGCCCTGGCTGTTCTAGAACTCACTCTGTAGACCAGGTTGGCCTAGAACTCAGAAACCAGCCTGCTTCTACCTTCTGAGTGCTGGGATTAAAAGCCTGAGCCACCACACGTGGCTCTAAGGTGCTAACTTTCAGGTCTTTGGAAGGTGAGTACAAGGGAGGGAAACAGCACCCATACCAGCAAGCTTTTTCACCATGGTGACACCACTATGCTGGCACAGTGCTAGCTCATGAATTATTCCACTCTTCAGGGAGAAGTTTCCTGTGCTCCCTACATCTAGGGGCTAGATCCCCCCCCCCATTTCCAAGCAGGGCCTGGACAGACAGTCCAGGAAGCATAGAAGCAGCTTCAAGGGCTACACTGCCAAGGAGGCCCTCTTCCTTGGGCAGCTTCTTGGTGTGTACATACAGCCATATGACAGGAGAGTGAGCAGTGCCCACATCAGAGCCGTATGCACACAGACTCTCTTGACCATGTGGATGTATTCTTTAAGGCCAGAGATAGTCCCTGGCTTTAGCTGCACAACCATCACAGGAGTGTAATGAAAAGGAGCTCAGAAATGACCTTCTAATCGACCAGGCCCAGACTGCTGGCTTCTGCTAATTGGAGAGAGCTGCCATCAGGCACAAGAAGTCGGGGCTGCTGGGGTCAGGCAAGGGACAACCCTGGACCCACCCTTGCCTTCAGCTTTCTCCACTGAGTTCTTTCTGAAAAGATGAAGTTACTCCCAACAAATTGCCCCCCCAACATGGGCAGAAGAGCACGGCATGGGGTCTGTGCTGTTTGCAATGAATCCGAGCACTGTGCCGCACTATTCACAGGAGACAGCACAGTCACCCTTTGCCTGGTATGGAAGACTGGACCCTTGGAACATCGTCTTAAAATGAGGCAACCCTGAGGAACTTTGGGTGAGGAGATGAGGACTCAGAGAGTTGCGTTAAGCAACATGGTCTCCTCTGGGTTTTTCAAGAAAATAGAAGGGAGCAAGGGGCGTGGAAGTAGGAATTTGGGGTCTGGATCCTCTGTTGCTGGGTCTAGGGCAGAGGAGCATCCATAAAACCTGATAGCAGGCTTCAGTGAGTCTGACCTCCCTGGACTCCAGCACAGCTGTACTCAGAATAGATAGAGCCAAATCCTCAGCGGCTGGCAGCACAGACAGTCACACTGCTTACACCAGCTAACTACAGCCTATGTTAGATGGCAACTTTTAACATAAAACACAGACATCAAAGCACATGTGAATTTAAGTCTGAAAGATCCCAGTAGAGCTAAAGGGCCTAGGCTAGAGCTCAGGGCCCTAGGGTGGCCTGGAGTCGGGGCCCTAGGATGGCTGTGGGTATACAGGCTGCCAGAACCCCCAGGGGCTCATCTTTCCCACAGCAACCTAAGCCTTGGTGTGGCATTGACTACTGTGCCTGCTGGAGTCCAGTCTCCCCCACCCCACCCCACCCCCGGCAAAGCTGGTCCTTGATCTTGTGAGGCTTTAGCCTGCACCAGCCTTAAAGGCTGTCCTGTCCCCCTACAGTTCTTTGGCTGTGTGTCCAGTCCCCCCTGGATCTTTCCTTTCACTGCGGGGTTTCCAAGGGTCAATCTGCAGTTGTTAGGTTTGGTGGCAAGCACTCTTACCCAGTGATCTCTCTCACTGACCCCTCAGGGCCCCCGGATCTCATAAGCACAGTGGAAACATGACTGCTGAGCAAGTCAAGAAGCTCCCCACCCCAAGAGACTGCTGGGAACACCTGCAGCATCCTGGTCCTGATCACTTAAGGCCAGAGCCCAGCCAGCATCCATTCGCTAATGGCTGATGGTATCCACAGCTCCAGACACTGCTCAGCACCACCATCCAGAGCAAACCTAGGTCCCCTGAACACGACCTACCAGCAGTCCAAGCCCATGGCAGATAGGCTCCAGCAAATTCCCATAGAGCTATCCAGTGGTCCCCAGGGTACCCAGTCTGAGTACAGTGAAAAGTACTTTTCAGAACATGGAGTAGCCCTTGTGTTCTAGAACATATGACAACAGCTGCAGAGAGTTTCTACTGGTCTTTCTCCCAAGAAAGCACTCCAGTACAACCTTTTCCCTTCCATCACCAACATCCTATCTACCAATCTTCACTGAGATCTTCACTCCTCCAGGAAGCCCTCCAGACCCACAGACAGGCTCACTGCCCACATCATATCCTTTTCTTTCCCAGTACCCAGAGTCAACCACTCCCCCTAGAGGGAGAAGCTGGACTTGACCCCTTGAGTCTACAAGCTCAGGAGGTGGGCCTGTCCACCCCACTGAGACAACTGCCCTGCAGATAATGGGGACAGAGGAAAGGCTGTGTGATGGCATGTCACTTGTGGAGCCCCCAGCCCCAGCCCTGCTGAGGAATAAGAAGCCAATTTCCTCTATCCTTCTCAGGGGAGCCCCTTGAGAGACAGGCAGAAGAGAGCAAGCACCATCGTGCAGGGGCCCTCAGATCGCTCTGGAAAAAGAATAGATTGAGATCCCACTCAAAATTCTTAGGGTCCAGAGTGCCTTTGTTTGTTTATTGTGGTGCTAGGGATAGAGTCCAGGGCTTCGTGCATGCTAAACACATGTACTAGCACTGAACTACATGCCCAGACATGCTTCATGCTTGCATGTGTGGTGTGTGTGTGTGTGTGTGTGTGTGTGTGTGTGTGTGTGTGTGTGTGAGTGAGTGTGCACACGAGGGCAGATGCACACTAGGGTCTATACAGGTAGGTACAGGTGCTACTGGAAGCCAAAAGAGAGAATTGGACCCCTGGAGCAGGAGTTACAATTAATTGTTGATGCTGGAACCAAACTTGGGTCCTCTGCAAACGTAGTAGATGCTCTTAACCCACCTCTCCAGCCCCATAACGATGTCTTCTAAAGCTGTTTTCTTTTGTTTTGTTGTTTTAGGGGAAAGGGGGCTGCAGAGATGGCTCAGAGGTTAAGAACACTGGCTGCTCTCCAGAGAATCTGGGTCCAATTCCCAGTACCCACATGGTGGCTCACAACTGTCTGAACTCCCTCTGCCCGGGATCCAACATTCTGTTCTGGCTTCCATGGGTACCAGACATGAACTCAGTGCACAGATGTACAGACAGACAGAACACCCATACACATAAATAAAATAAAGTAAAATAAAATAATAAAATAAAATAGAGGGACAGGGACAAGGACCAGCAAGATGGCTCAGCTGATGAAGACATTTACCAACAAACTTGACAGTCTCAGGGCCTCACTCTGTGGAAGAGAGAACCTACCCCTGCAAGTTGTCCTCTGACCTCCATGTGTGTACCATAGCGTATGCCGTACACACAGACATGTATGTAAATGGACCTCTCCTCCTGGTAGCTGCCCTCAGGCAAGAAGAAATCTCTGACCAAAGGAAGCAGTGGAGAGCAGAGCCCCAGAGGTGGTATGGGTCTGCACCTCGCTTCAACAGTGTTTGGCTGGAACAGACCCAGGGACTCCCTCTTTCTTAAGCCTCTAACCACCTTCCATCTCTGCAGGCACAGCCTGCTGGACCATCTCCTCACCACCTTTGGCTCCTAGGGCCAGCCGGCACTGTCCTTTTGTGGTTAGCTCCATACTGTGGATCAGTCAAGACTGCCCAGATTCATCAGAATTATCCTCCTGAAGTATAAGTTACTGTCAAACCCTGGTCAAGTCACATGGCTCCTCTATCTCTCTCTGGCCACTGTTTTGACACTCTGCAGGGCGTAGGCCACTTTTTCCTAGACTCCATGGAGGAAAAACTCCACAGTGCCAAGCTTCTTAAATTGCAAAACCAGGGGCAGGGCTCCTCCAAGAGGTACAGAAACTATCTCAAGCCATCCCAAGCTTCTGACCAAGTAATAATAAAGCTTTTTATTCAGGAAAAAAGAGGGAATGGAATTAGGACCCAGGAGAGAGCTATCGAGCAAACAGCCTGAGAAAGAGGGCTCTCCTCGATTCCCTCAGTACAACACCCCCCCAGGGTGGTTCCATGGGAACAAGGATACCACATTGAGAAGCCAGGGCAGGACCTTACTGCTAGGAAACAGCTTGACCAATAGAATCATTGGTGACCCAGCAGCAAGATAGATCATTGCCCTGGACATTCAGCATGTGGCCAAGGCTCTGACAGGGGTTTTATGGTACAGCTCTTCTTAAAGGACATGGACCCTCCATTGCAGATCTGTGCATTTTAATTCACTAACTCACATTTGTCCACCTGTTCTTTTCAGCCCTTCGCCAGTGTTTTCCTGTGTTTAGAGACTACACACTGAATGCCAAGAGAGCCAATGTGTGCTGATGGATTCCAGCTTCTGCTGACTGCGGGGAACCGCATGCACACTTAACCCTGGTGATTGATCCTGATTTGTAGGGACAGACCTTCCAATGTGGCTTAGAGCCTCTGGGATGACTAGAAATACTTCCTATAGAGAAGAGTCTTGCTCTATGTATGTGCCTGTCTATCTGTCTGTCTATGTGTACAGCTCAGAACTGCTCCAGGTTAAGGAGATAGCAGCCTCTGCTACAGGACACAAACACACTAGGCTTCACAGTGCCTGAGATCTTATTGCCCAGCAGGCCCACTGGAAGTCTCCTGGCCACCATGCCTGCTATGGATCCCTGGACTCTATCAGTTAATCGGGCCCTTACCTAGCGTGGCCATGGTGACTGGAGAGATACAGATGCAGTAAGAGCTCACTTTCAGATGATATACACACAGCCACTGGCAAACACCATTTAGAGACAAAAAAGGAGTCCCAGGCATTTAATAGTCATGTTAACAATGCATTATTGGAAAGTGAATTCACTCTGACAGCATCCCAGCCAGCAAGAGGCCAGGCTCCACTGGCCATAAAGCCATCGCTCATCTCATGACTGAAGGAGACAGGCTTGCCAAGGGGTAGCACTCGTGAACACAGCACAGTCCTGGCTCAAGGCTGTGGACAACAGGCCCCCACCAAGGGGAACCCATGAAAATTTAAAGACATCCTGCTATCTGCCAAAGAGCATCGTTTTAAGGCAGGCAAGCAGTGGGCCGCTGTTGTTCCTCTAACTTCCTTCCTCTCAGGACTAGAAACTACCTTCCAAGGTATGGGGGGAGGAGGGTATCAAGTGTCAGGTGTCAGGTATCAAGTATCAGGTATCCAAGATGTCAGGGGGCATCTCCCAAACCTGGACTTCTCCAGCCTTCAGTCTCCTCCCACTGTGGTCTTCCCTGGGGCTAAGAAGAGGATACTGCCCCTCAGCCCAGGACTTTTCCACTTGTGGCCTTCAAGGCAAAGTGCTTAGCCACTGGTCCAGTGACCAGTGCCCTCCAGAAAAGGCTGCCTCACATCTCTGTGCCCTTCCAAGTTGCTTTCCAGAAGTAATTTCCATGTAATGAGAACACAGGAAAACCTCATTATTTCAGACACTGCTAATTAGGGCTTTGTGATCAGCCTGCCTAAGCCAGCAGAGGCTGACATTTGCTTTCTCTACAGACACTGCAAATGAGCAGCCAGACAGGATCACCGGGACCTTTAAAAAAGCCACAAGCAGCTCACAGCCAGCGGCCATCAGCTGTCATTACACACCATCCTCACAAGGCACGCTAATTGCTGGTCCGTCCTTTAGAGAAGCCCCCACCCCTAGAGTGGGAGCATCCAATGCAGCCAAAGGTACCTAACCAAAGAGATCCCAGGGCACCAACATGAGGATTATCCCCATTTCTCAGAAGGGAAACTGAAGCCTAGAGTGGGGGCTTATTTTGAGTCACACAGTAACACTGCTTGGTATGCTCATAGCCACCAGGCCCAACTCCCCCCTTGCTAGCTCCAAGCTATCACATGTCCCTGTCTGGAGATTCCACATGCAGATAGGGCAAAATCATCTCCCTTGTAAACTGCAGCGTTTCTAGAGGCCCCTAAGAGGGACAGCAAGAGCATGGGGACTTCCCGTGAGCCAAGAAACTGTTGCTAGAGATTTCCCCAAAGACCATACATCCAAGACCCTGATGGTCACAGTGGGGGTAGACCATGGAGGGCTACAGAGCAGCAGTCATTTCTGAGCCTGTAGAGCCCAGACCACTCTAGTCCCAAGCTTCCCATGCCACTGGATGCAAGGAGAATGGAAAGGGAGAGATGTGGGGTCTATTTTGCCCTGAAAGAGGCCAGTCTGCGGGCAGGGCATGCACTGGGCTGCAGCCCCTGGGCTCCTTGTTCCCCAGGGCCTCTCCTCTACTTGTGGCTGCTAGCCCTCTCCCATGGAACCCTGCCGTGCTCTTCCTGGCCCATCCCTTGACCCTGTCCAGTACTCACTCCTGCCTCCACGGAGGGATGGGAGATGCAATCCTGCTTGCACTCATGAGCACACTAGAGTTGGGACCCCTGGGCTCTAGAAGGTCTAATGCATTCCAAGAGAGTCCACCATGAAAGAGTCATGTTGAGAATGATGGAGAACCTAGTGAGGGGCCAGCTCTGTGAACCCCTTACAGAACCCCACATATACCTTCCAGCTTCCTCTGACAAGTGTACCTGTTGTTCCCAGGGCATCTAAAGAGATAATTCAGGACATCACATGTAAGGGTGGGACTGAGTAGGACCTGACAGGACAGAGAGGGCAAGGTGTGATGGAGTAGGACAGACAGAATGGGAATTCTGGAAGTGGAGATCATTGTGTCCTCTGAAGCAGCTCATGTCCCCCAAATCTTGGTCTTTCTGTGCCTTTAGTCCTAAATTCCTAGGGAAGACTGAGCAGGGCTTGCAAGGAGTCTTTGGAGATCAGAACTGGGTCTGTGGGTTTTCCTTTATCAAGTACCTATTTCTTTTTTGTTTGATTTGGTTGGGCTGAGGATTTTTTGGTGGGTAGGTGGGTGGGTAGGTGGGTTGGTGGGTGGGTGGGTGGGTAGGTTGGTGGGTGGGTGAGTAGGTTGGTGGGTGGGTGGGTAGGTTGGTGGGTGGGTGGGTAGGTTGGTTGGTTGGTCATTTGGTTGGTGGTTGGTGGTTGTTTTTTTTTTTTTTTTTCAAGACAAAATGTCTATTTTAGTTAGGGTTTCTATTTCTGAGAAACCATGACCAAGGCAACACTTATAAGGGACAACATTTAATTGGGGCTGGCTTACAGGTTCAGAGGTTCAGCCCATTATCATCATGGCAGGAAGCATGGCAGTGTCCAGGCAGACATGGTGTTGAAGAAGGAGCCAAGAGTTCTACATCTTGATCCAAACACAGACAGGAGAAAACTGTCTTCCAGGCAGCTAGGAGGAGAGTCTCAAAGCCCACCCTCACAGCGACATACTTCCTCCAACAAGGCCACACCTCCTAATAATACCACTCCCTGGGCCAACAGTGTCTTAGGGTTTTGTTGCTGTGAAGAGACACCATGACCGAGGCAACTCTTATAAAGGAAAACATTTAATTGAGGCTGGCTTACAGGTTTAGAGGGTTAGTCCATTTTGTCATGGTAGGAAACGTGGCCTCATGCAGACAGACCTGGTGCTGGAGAAGAAGCTGAGAGTTCTACATCTTGATCCTCAGGCAACGGTAGGGGACTGTCCCACTGGATGTGGCTTGAGCATATATGAGACCCCAAAGCCTTCCTCCCCAATGATATACTTTCTCCAAGGCCACACCTACTCCAACAAGGACACACCTCCTAACAGTGCCACTCTCTATAGGCCAACCATTCAAACATATGAGTCTACGGGGTCCATTCCTATTCAAACCACCATACAGGGTTTTACTATGTAGTCCTGGATGTCCTGCTCATTATGTAGATCAAACTGGCCTCAGACTCACAGAGATCTGCCTCCAGGGTGCTAAGATTTTTTTTTTTTTTTTTTTTTTTTTTTTTTTTTTTTTTTTGGTTTTTTGAGACAGGGTTTCTCTGTGTAGCCCTGCCTGTCCTGGAACTCACTCTATAGACCAGGCTGGCCTCGAACTCAGAAATCCACCTACCTCTGCCTCCCAAGTGCTGGGATTAAAGGCCTGTGCCACCACCGCCCGGCCAGGGTGCTAAGATTAAAGGCACATGACACCATACCCACCAAGGTATCATTTCTTACACATGTGCTATGCCACACATCCAGTCTAGGCCTCATGGCTCTCTGCATCCAGTGGTTCCCAGTCTTCATGTTCCTGAGAACCCTGGTAATGAACTCTAAATGTGATATTAGGGTGGCCGGTAGGGACAGCAGGACTGACTGAGACTTGAGCCTCACCAAGATGGGTTTTACCAAGAAGAAAAATGGCCCAGGAGAAGAGAGAAACAGAGACAGGGATGGAAAGCAGCAAGGGTGGAGAGGGCAGTTTATGAATCAGCTACAGTGGGGAGCCAGAGGTTGGTAAGTCTTGGAGAAAGACCTTCCTGGAGCAGGTTTGGACCAGTACTGACTTCCTGAGACCTAGCTTGCCTCTCTTCTAGGACTCCTCAGCTCCAGCATGCCCTGCCCACAAGTCTTCCCCTCACTCCAAGACTGGGCCCTCTCAGGGAGTATGGAAGTTTGATAGTCTAGGTAATAGCTCTCCTGTGTATCCTAACACCCACATGTGCATACACCAGCTCAAATACTGTAAGTGAAGGCCTTTTTGTGTTCTCTCTCTCTCTCTCTCTCTCTCTCCATCTCATCTTCCTCCCTCTCTCCTGACCTACCCTGACCACCTCTAATCTCAGAAACTATTCAGATTGAGTCTGTTTGAGCCCCTGGTTCTGGACACACACACTCTCCATTGCTGGGAAGATTCCTCCCTCCCAACTATCAGGAGACAGTGAGTGGGACAGTTCCATAAGCAGAAGCCGGGTCTGAAGACAGATGAGGACAGCGTTGGCCTTTTCAACCAGCTGTCTCTACCAGAAAAGGGCAAAGTCAACTGAGTTCCCACTGGAGAGGCACACAGAGTCTGCCTGCCCTATAGAGCTACCTGTCCTCAACCACACACTACAGGAGCAAGAGCCCTAATGCTTACTGTTATAAACCCTAGATTTGTCCTCTACCTACATCATTTGGTTCTTCGCCGTGAGCAGACTTGTCTGTGTCTCTAGTGCTGTCTTGGTTTCTTTCTCTGTTTCTCTGGCAGAAACAACTTCTGGAAGAAAAGGCTTGTTTTCATTTATAGTTTAAGTGGGGGTATTCCCCATCATGAAGGGGAAGCCAAAGCAAGCAGAAGATTGAAGATGATCATACTATAGCCACAGTCAGAAGAAAGCAACGGATTAATGCATCCAAGTGCTCATCTCCATTTCTCCACTCCTATACTGTCCACTAACTAGGGAATGATGCTACCCATAGCAGGCTACTAGGGAATGATGCCACTCATGGCAGGTAGCTCTTCCAAGCGCAAAGAAATCACATTAATCTCCCACAGGCGTGCCCAAGGCCCTTCTCTGATCCTAAACTTGGGCAAGTTGACAATTTATATTAACCACCACAGGACCTTTGGATAGACCATACCTGAGAGAGGGTCATGTCTCCCCAGTACCCTGCAGAGTGTGGCCCGTCAGATACCTCCACACACCCTGGCAGTGGATAGACTCTGCTGGGAAAGTAAACCAGGCAGATCCTGGGCCAGTAGCCTATGAACTACCTGGACTCCCCAGCTCCCTGCCAGCCAGGTGACACAGGACTGAGGGGCCACCTGGGTTCCCTTTGTTACTAACATCCAAAATAGCAAAGTCTTCCTGGCCTAGGAACTGCCAGTCCTAAGTCCTATGCTGCTTCCATTTTTCTCATTTCAATAATTCTTACATCTCTGTTGTGTAAAAAAAATTATTCTTCCCCCCCCCCCAAAAAAAAAAACCATTAGCATTGCCCGACATTAATTCCCCTGCAGTCTGTGTAATTAACTGCATGTTACACAGGGCATCGGAGGATCCGCCCGCTAATCACCACTCCCCCGCTCCACGTTCCTAATTAAATCTCCTTCCTGTTTACCCGCTTACAGGATCCTCTGCGAGGACGGGAGCTGCCGGGAAAGCAACCGCAATAAATCATCGTGGGGTAACTTCAGAGGTTGCCGTTCTACATGGCGGGCTCACTTCCTGTTCCCATTGCTGACATCTCCCTACACACAGCCCACTGCAGGCTGGATATCCTTGGCTGTAGAGCATGCAAGGTGGAGTTGCTCACTGGTAAAGGCCTAGCCCTCTGCTGCCTAGAGAGACAAGCTCGTCCTCCTGACACACCCAAGTCCCTGTGACCTTGAGGAATGATATCTTTCAGGGCTCCTATCTCTTTGGTTCCAATTCTGGGAAGAAAGAGAGGTGCCGACTGTGGTGACTGGCATGTAGTAGGCACTCACTAAATAGCATCAACATGAGGATGGGCAGAGGTGGGTAGCAGTGTGCTGGGGTGAAGGTGACTGTGGCTGTCAACCCCAGGCCCTTGCAGGCTCTGAACATCTTTCTAAGCCAGTTCCTATGCCTGCTGCCAAGGGGAATTGAAAGGCCCCCTTCTAGGACTCCATCTGCCAAAAAGGAAGGGACACCCTGTGCTGCCTGCCACACAGCCATCTGAATGAGCAGACCCGGTAAGACAATCGTACTGCTTGCTCAAGGCCACCGGGTCACTGGCACAGAGACGAGCCTCAGCCAAAAGTGGAGTGCCAGGTTGGTAGAGTTAGGAGAAAACACAGTGCGGCAGGGCCTCTGGCCAGCACAGGTTTCTTTCTGGGGTGGTGGAGGTTGTCTTGGCATGAGACAGGTAATGAATGAATAACCAGCTGTAAATACACTCAAGGTTCCCAAATGGACCATTCAGCCTGCATGGACCCCCAGGGTCTGTGACATATTTCATGTATAACCAAGTCTGGGCCACAGCACTGGGCCTGAGGCACCTCATCTCCTTTCACTTCAGAGTACCAGGCTTCTTCCCCCATACACGGAGCACAGTGGCTGGGATGTGTCAGGAGGACCAGCTTGTCTCTCCAGGCAGCAGAGGGCTGGGCCTTTACCAGTGGGTGAACACTCCCTGTATGCTCCATAGCCTTGGAAATCCAGCCTGTAGTGGGTGGGCTGTGCAGACGTCAGCAATGGGAAGTGGAAGTGAGCATGCCACGTGGAACCACAACCTCTGAAGTTACCCTATGATGGCTTACTATTGCTATAACTATTATTTGGGCATTTCTACCCCACCTTAGATCATTCCGTTCCCAAATTAAAGACACAGACCTTTATATTTATAATAAGCCTTAAAAGCACTAGAGCTGGACAGATGTCAAACCTCTGTGCTGTTTTGTCGGTCAACAACTCCAAGATATCACTTGACATGTTCCACCTGGGCCGCTCCTACTCCATGAGCCTGCCCCTCGTGGCTATGTGCTCACCATCCACCTACCCATGGGGACTTCTCCTTCTTCCTTCTCTCTGCCATCCTTCATGGTCCCTTGCCTCAGATCCCAAGCCCTGGAACCACAACCCTGCCTACCTCTCTTCTGGCCAGCTACAGGCTGTAGGCATCTTTATTACCTAATCACAGATAACTTGGTGGGCAAGGTTTATACAAACCAAAGCTGGTCTAGGTAAGGATCTGCTCACCTTGGAGCAGCCATATCCTGAGATATAGAATTCAGCATTGAAAACAAACTGCATCAGGCCAACCCTGTGGTGGCGGAGATCCTGCCAGCTCTCCTCTTCACAGAGGATCCTCTAAGTGCGGTGACTAGAGACCAGCAGATACAAGTGGTCCTTAGTGACCACATGGGAGATTTATGTCTCTATGGGCACAAACTTTTCAGAATGAGAAGGGGCAAGATCTCTGAAGGTTCTGGGATGTGCCACCCCCATCTAACCAAGATCCTCTTAGGCAGGTGACTGGCTTCCTTCTGTCCCAGGTAGTAGAGACAAGAACTTTGTGCCCTCTGCCCATCCCTAGCAGTCAGAAAACCCAAAACCCTGAAAGCCATAGCCCTTGAGGAAGCTTGTGAAGTTATACGTCTAGGTGAAGGGACTCTATACAGATCAAACACAATCTGCAGACTAGCCCTGTGTCCCCATTCTCTGTCTGAGGTGGAGGTTAGACTAATCCAAACCAGGGCTCCTTGATCAACTGGAAGATCGACCACAAGGTTATCACATCCCGATCCCTGGCACCTGTGAATGTGACCTCCTATGAAAGGGAACTTAACTGGTATGAGGGGCATTGAGCCAGGAAGATCACCTTGGGCTAGACAGTAGGAACTGTGTAGTTACTGTGTGCTAAGCAGTTGACAAGAAGGACATTCAACACCAAAGAAAAGAAAGCCATGAAAAGATGGAACTAGGTGGGCCACTGGAGCCAGTCGGAGCCAGAAAAGACAGCCAAGACACCAATCACCCCATCCACTCCTGCTGCCACCCATGCCACCCCCGCTGCCTCCACCACCTTAGGCACAGTCCAGCCTCTACCTTGATTCCGGACCTTAGCTGCTGAATCTGAATGACTGTGACAACTCTGGGTTTGGTACAGGCTGCTTTGAAGGCTGTCTGCAGCCCCCCTGACTGACGGGCAGGAGGGCCTCTCAGGAGAGCAGGACTAGAATCTGAACTCACCAGCAGCAATGGTACAGCCACCTTGATGGTGGGCTTGCGTGTGCCAGCCCCATTCCCCACACTATGCGTGTGTGTGTGTGTGTGTGTGTGTGTGTGTGCACACGCGCGCGTGCGCATGCGTGCCCTACATTGCCTTTTCAGTCCTTGCCCTACCAGTCACAGGAACCATGCCATCATTTCAACCCGGGAAACCAAGACAGCAAAGCAAGTTACTTGGCACAGCATGCCTGCTGAGGAACCCAGCTGAGACTCAGACTCGGACACTCTAGAACCATGGGACCAAACCTCCCACCCTAGCACCTCTTGCACATAGGTCCAAAGATAAAGATTGCACCAGTCCCCAAAACATGCGTCCCACCCTCACATCTTGGATGCGGGTTAAATCAGAATTTTTACAAGACCCCCATAAGGAGACGCAGCAAATAAGATGCTATGGAGTGTCCAGACAAATTTTATTACCATATTTGATGAGAATGGAGCCAGCAATGAGGATGGAGGGTCCATGGGCAGCTTCAGTGCCACCACCAGCTTCAGGAAATTTTAGGACATAGGGCCCCATGGTAGGAGTGGGGATTCCAATCCTGAGACTTGCACCCAAGTTCCCTAGATACCTCTTGAAGCTGCTCAGGGCTTCAAGGATCCCCGTGGAAGACTCTGGATGGCTTGGTATCCTGTGGCAATGGTCCTCTGAAAGTGTCTCTGACATGAAGATAGGGGATGAAGAGGTCTCCCGGGAGCCTCTGTGATGATCAATACTGTGTTGACCTGACTGGGGTGATGGGGAATGAAGAAGTAACAGAAGCACATACAGAGAAGCTGGGATTGGGTGAGCCATGCGCTCTGGTGGAGACGTACCAGTGGCAACCCCACTACTCAGCATTTTTTATTATCTACAGCAAGAACAGGGAAGAAGTGTCTACACAGAAGCAGGAAATCTCGGAGCTGGAAGCTTATGGTTTACAGTTCTGCACACACTGTTCATACTTGGATCAGGGAAAGGCTTTGCAATCCCCATAAGTCTAAGGCACTGGGTCCTTGGCATGACTCTGCTCTTGTCAATATTACTCATATTCTCGGGACTTCATCCACTATCTCACAAAACCCTGTGGGGAGCAAAAGAGAATAGGCAGGGGGAGAGGCTGGGCTGCCTAGAAGCTGGGGCATGCATCCTTGTGCTCAGCCTTGTCCCAAATAAGGGTCAGGACCCATGACACTAGAAACCCCATATCATCCAGTTGCAGGTCCTGATGCCCTCAGAAGATGCATGAGATTGGCCTAGGATGTTCTCTTTGGTCAAGAGCAGGTCTTAATAAGAGATACCCATACTCTGAATACAGGCTTTCTCTTGGATGGAAACCCAAGCAATGGATGCAACACTTGCTATACATGCCCTGTGCTAACCAATTTGGCTTCCAGCCCAGTAGCTTACTTCCACCTGTGAATCCTCTTCCTCACTCTCTTCCAGATCACCAACACAAGAATGCCCTCTCTTGGTTGTCACAGAGATATGAGGGTACCACAGTGGGGCCAGGTCTTTGGTGTCTCCGGTTACTGTCATCAGCCCAGTCACAGAGCTGACACAGCCGGCCTCTCTTTGCCCATCACTTCTATGTTTAATTATAACCAAATGCGGGCTGGTGAGTAATTTGATGCATTTTTGATGTCTACAGAGATTTCGTTCTAATAATGCAAACACGAGGCTCTAATGGAGCTTAACTGGAGTCATTACTGCAGTGCAGGGAGGTCTCCAAAGTTAATGCTCTGCACGATAGTGGGTCAGGTGCTGCCGAGCTGAGACAGACAGTTATCATCCAGGCTTGGGCTTCTCGGGCCCTAGAGGGGACCTTGAGAAGATGCCTTGTAGGATTTCCCCGCTTCGATAACTGGCTCCAGAGGGTGACTGCAAGCAACTGTGATGCTTGCAACTGAACATCAAATGGCATACAGAATAGTTGCTGCTCACTGCCACCACAGACAAAGACGCTCCTTGCTGGGACAGAGAAGACCCATGGCATCCCCCCCACCACCAATAGTCCTCCTTCCTTAGAGAATGGCAGACATGTAAAAAGGAGCCATAGGTCCAGGGGGCCTGAACATACATGCAGCCTTTCTGAGGCTCACTGCAGTCAGTCTACTTCTCCTTAGTATAAGAACTAACCTAGCCAGGCAGTGGTGGTACATGCCTTTAATCCCAGCACTTGGGAGGCAGAGACAGGAGGATTTCTGAGTTCCAGGACAGCCAGGGCTACACAGAGAAACCCTGTCTCAAAAAACAAAACAAAACAAAACAAAAAAAGAACTAACCTGAAACTTCTCACACTTTAGCTCCTGGCTCTTGAGGTCTCTCTGGTGATGGTCCCTTGCTGGTGGAGTATCCTGGCTTCACAGATATCTCATGGCAAGGAGTAGAGAGGCTATGTGTATGTCTCTTTTGTTCCAGGACTGACTTATGGGCTTTACTCTGATGACTTTAACCTAATCCTAACCTCATTGAGACCACCCTCTGCAATCTACAGCTGGATTAAGTTCCTACCCTCCTCTTTCCTCACAAGGTCGTGAACAGTGTGTGCGTGATGTTTAGTTTAAATGTCAATTTGTCACAATCTAACACTGCCTGGGAAGAGAGGGTCAGTGACAGATTATCTAGATCAAATTGGTTTATGGGTGATTGTGTTGATTATGTTAATGATGTGGGAAGACCCAGCCCACGGTGGGCAGTGCCATTCCCTAGGCAGGGGATCCTGGACATGAACGTGTAGATGTGGGGCTGACCCATAACAAGCATGGACTTACCCTGTGTGCTTTTAGTTGAGGATGTGACTACCTGCCTCAAGCTGCAGCCTTGACTTCCCCTCAGTGGTAAACTGAAACCTGGAATTGTGAGATGAATAAGCCTTTTCTCTCTTAAAGATGCTTCTATCGGGGTGTTTCGCCCCCACAACAGAGAAGGAAACATCTGGGACTGTCCAGGTGGCCTCAGCATCTTCACAGCGTCCTACAGCAGGGGGCTTGAAGCGCTAACACAGGCCTAGGAAAGGTAGACGTCTGTGTCATCCGCTCATGTACCTCCTCCTCATCTCATGTAGCCTTAACCTCCTCACCCCCATCAGGAGCGTCCATTGCAGTTCCCTGCAGATCTAGCCTTCTAGGACACTCCAAAGGTCTGCTCCAGCCATGCTGTCAAGCAAAGCAGTTACAAAGAAGGGCTTTTTTTTTTTTTTTGCAATAATTTTTTTAATTTACTTTACATCCCAAACATAGCCCCCTTCCTCCTCTCTCCCCAGTCCCTTACAAATCCCTCCCCCCATTGGCTCTTTCCCTTCTTCTCAGAGGAGGGGAGCCCTCTTGGGTACCATCCTGAGACATCTAATCCCAGCAGGACTAGGCGCATCCTCCTCCACTGAGGCCCAACTGGCAGTCCAGGTAGGGCGAAATGTTCCAATGGTGGAGAACAGAGACTGAGACAGCCTCGAACCCACTTGTTAGTGGGGGCCACATGAAGACCAAGCTGCACATTTGCTACAAATGTGTAGGGTCTAGGTCCAGCTCCTGCATGCTCATTGGTTGGTGGCCCAGGTTCTGTGAGGCCCCGCAGTCCCAGATTAGTGACTCTACAGGTCTTTGTGTGGTGTCCTTGACCCCTCTGGCTTGCCCACTTCTATCCCCCATTCTTCCACAAGACTCCCCAAGCTCTGCCTGGTGTTTGATGAGGAAGAGTTTCTCCACATGTGCTGCTCTAACGAAATACCCAAGGCTGGGCAGTTCACCAAGCAGAAGTTTCTCAGAGCTCTGCGACTGCAGGGCCACAAGCAAGGTGCCTGCAGGCTGGGAGTGTTTCTGGGACTGTTCTCTGCTTCCCAGGCACTGCTCTGCAGCTTAGTCCTCCAGAGGGAAACCACAAGGCAGTCAAGTAGGTGATCTCAATATATGTCGAATAGCTTTCATAAGGATGCTAGACTTCATGGTGTGTGTATGTGCGCGTCTGTCTGTGTGTCTATGTCTGTCTGTGTATGTGTGTATCTGACTGTATGTCTGTGTGTCTATGTCTATCTGTTTTTCTGCCTCTGTGTGTCTGTGTGTCTGTCGTCACTCTGTCTGTGTATATTTGTGTGTGTGTCGTATCTGTCTGTGGTTTTGCCTATGTATGTGTGCGTCTGTCTGTATGTCTGTCTGTCTGTATGCATGTATGTATGTATGTATGCATGTGTCTTTGCCTGTGTATCTGTCTGTGTGTGCATCTGTCAGTCAGTTTGTCTGTGTATGTCTGTGTGTGTCTGTGTTTTTGTTTATGTATATTTGTGTCTATATGTCTATCTGTCTATCTACCTGACAAAGACATGTGGAGAAAGGATTAAAAGGGAGGGAAAGAGAGAGGAAGGGAGAGAGGGGGGGACAAGAAGAGGAGTGAAGAGAAGAAAAAAGAGCAAGGGACTTGTGCTTGTTTTGGTTTGGGATTTTGTTTCTGACTTGTTTTGCAATCCTAGGAATGGAACCCAGAGCCTTATGCTTTCTAGATGCAAGAAACAAATCAATAGCCGGGCGGTGGTGGTGTACGCCTTTAATCCCAGCACTTGGGAGGCAGAAGCAGGCAGATTTCTGAGTTCTAGACCAGCCTGGTCTACAGAGTGAGTTCCAGGACAACCAGGGCTACACAGAGAAATCCTGTCTTGAAAAACCAAAAAGAAAAAAAGAAAAAGAAAAAGAAAAAGAAGAAGAAAAAGAAAAAGAAAAAAAGAAACAAATCAAGTGGTTCATTTTCAAAATAAAAGTCCCTGAGTCAGCTCAGGTGCTATTGTAGATAGAGGAAACCCCTGGAGCCTAAGTAAGCTAGGTAGTCCCCCCTACTCACCAAATGCTGCTAGTCCACCCAGCCCAACCCAAAACTATGGGTTCATAGTAGAAAGTCATGAATAGCCAGCTTGTCTAGTTGTCTGCAGACAGGACAAGGCCATGCATCTGATAAACTGTAAAAATAAACAGAAGAACCACTCGGAGGCAGAGTCAGGCAGACCAGGGCCAGCCTGGTCTATGTAATTCCAGGCCAGCCAGAGCTGCATAGTGAGACCCAGTCTCAAAAGACAAATAAATTTTTTAAATTAAAATAGAATAAACAGGATGTAAATTTAGAGATGAGGAAATGAGAGATGGCTCAGATGGTAAGGGCACTTGCTGCTCTCGCAGAGGTTCTGGGTTCAGATCCTAGTGCCCACACAGAGGCTGACATCTATTGGATGCCCAATTCCAGGGCATCCAATGCCCTCTTCTGGCCCCCTTGAGCACCACTTGCACATGGTACACAGACATTCACAGACATTCATACAGGCAAAATATACACATATATATTTTTTTAGCTTTTTTACTAAAAAATTAAAATGCAGAGATGAATTTACACACAATTTTTGTCGAAAAGCAAGTGTAAGTGACAAAGGGAAAGATGAGACATGGATTACATGCAAGATGGTGCCCTCCTGATTACACAGTCATGAGGAAGGGAAGAAGGGACCCTCATTCAAGCCCATGAAACTGCCCTCAGTGCTCAGATGGCCCTGTCATTCTGGGGTGGCACCAGGCTTTGCAAAGTCATACAACAAGCTGCCTCGCTCTCGCTGCCCTGAGGCTCCAGTGTTCTTATTATGGAGTGGGGAATCTGTGTTTCTCACACTCGGCAGCCACACCTGAGCTGCAGCACCTTCAGTGCTGAGCCCAGTGCGGACCCACACACCCGTTGATGGTGGGTAAATAAAACAGTGGATGAAATACTGACAATGCTAGAAAAGTGGCCCCTACATGAGTTACAGTATGGCCAAAGCTGAGGCTAAGTGCAAAGCCACAGGCTGGTCCCCAAACAATGGACACACAGCATTCACTTGTGACCCCTAGAGTCATAAGCACTGTGGAAACAGAAGGCTTTGGAATGGGGATTCCAGAAGGTGTGGAGCATGAGGGTTCAATGGGGGACAGTTTCCCTTGAGAGATGGAAGAGTTCTGTGCGTGGATAAGGTAGTGGCTAAGCGCTGCTACAGCGAGTTATGTGCACTAATGTGTGAGGCTAGAAGGGTTAGGAGGGGTCGGGAGTATGGCTCAGTTGGTAGAAGGCATCCATAGCACACACAAGACCCTGGCTCCCATCCACTGCACATCATAAAAAGGAGCATTAGTACGATATTCAAGTTACCTGCATTTTACCTTAAGAGCACACATTGGTTATAAATATCCTCGGGCAGTGCTCACTCTTACAAGCTCAGTGCTGTTCTGCCTGCTGCAGTAACCACCAGCTACAGCAACCCTTTCCAGTGTCTGCTGAGAAGTTTTCCACAGAGATGCCACACAAGTCAGGAATACATGCAGGCTTGCCAGTCAACCTGTATGGTGGAATGGGGCATGAGGGAAATGAGGTCAGCTCCAGGTCAGCGTCGGTCTGCTTTGAGTATATGACTAAGCACTTGGAAAGGAAGCAGAAAATATGACTTCTGGTATCCTAAAGAACAGTAAAGGATGCTATGTGGGGTCACCGGACCTCTACTGGCCCCTGACCTTCTACACCCCGAGCCTGTGAGTAGCAGAGAGGAACCAGCAAATCGCTCTTGGATGTAAGAGCAAGTGGGCTCTCTGGCCATCCATAAATGATGAATGGTTGCCACAGCAACAGCCCCGGCCCATATTTCATCTCTTGGAGATTCAGACAAGTTCTAGCAAGACTGTAAAAGCCAAGCTGAAAGGGAAGGGGCGTCAATTACCTGCCTGGTGCTGGAGAGACCCTCGGGGCTCAGAGTGTGGGGCCGACATGATTCTGGTGAGACTTGAGTCAGGAGAAAACAGAGGGACAGATTCAAGACAGGAGCACAGTTTGGGAGGGGTAGTAACTGAATTCAACTCTAGACTTTGATTCCTTCAAGTGTGTTCCATTGTCCAGGTCACATGGTCCCCTCCATTCTCCTGGCACAGCCTGGGAGGCTTTGGGGCATTTAGGTGTTCCACTCGGAGCCTCTGCCAGGGTTCCTGCCCCAGCCCACACTTTCCTTACTTGCAAAATACTGAGGGAAACTGTACCACATCAGTCTTTAAAAAAAAAAAAGAGTTGGGATTATACTTATTAACTGTGTGTGTGTGCGTGTGCGTGTGTGTGTGTGTGTGTGTGTGTGTGTGTGTGTGTGCACATGCATGCAGGCCATAACACATATGTGGAAGTCAGAGGACAATTTGTAGGAATCAATTCTCTCCTTCCACCCTGTGGGTCCCACTATGCTGCTAGGTTTTCTGTTTTGGTTTGTTTTTTGTTCTTTTGGGGTTTGTTTATTTGTTTGTTTGTTTGTTTGTTTTTAATCAGTTTGACATAATCTAGGTTCCTCTGGGAAAAAAATAACCTCAGTTTAAAAATGCTTCTATCAGATCGGCCTGTAGGCAAGCTTGTGGGAAATTTTCTTGATTAATGGTGGATGTAGGATGGTCCAGCCCACTGTGGGCAATGTCACTGCTGGGCAGGTGATGGTGTGTAAGGCTCTGCCTTGAATAAAAGTGCAGATTGAGTAAGCCATAGCCAGCCAGCCAATGAGCAACTCTTCTCCATGCCCTCTGCTTCAGTTCCTGCTTTCAGTTCCTGCCCTGACTTCACTTCATGGTTGACTATAAGCTGTAAAATGAAATAAACACGTTTCTCCTAGAATTGCTTTCAGTCATGGTCTTTGTCACAGCTAAAGAAACGTAACTAAGACGCCCAGGGGTCAAACTCAATTCATCAGTTTTGGCAGCCCTTACCTGCTGTCTTAGAGTTTCATTGCTGTGAATGACCAAGGCAACTCTTATAAAGGACAACATTTAATTGGGGCTGGCTTATAGTTTCAGAGGTTCAGTCCATTATCATCATAGCAGGAAGCTTGGCAGCATCCAGGCAGGCATGATGCTGGAGAAGGAGCTAAGAGTTCTAAAGCTTGATCCAAGCTGGGCAGTGGTGGCACACATCTTTAATCCCAGCACTTGGAAGGCAGAGGCAGGTGAATTTCTGAGTTCGAGGCCAGCCTGGTCTACAGAGTGGGTCCCAGGACAGCCAAGGCTACACAGAGAAACCCTGTCTCGAAAAACCAAAAATAAATAAATAAATAAATAAATAAATAAATCTTGATCCAAAGGTAACCAGGAGAGACTGTCCTTAGCAGGCAGCCAGGAGGAGGAGCACTCCCACACTGAGTAGAGGAACACTCCCACACTGAGTGGAGGAGCACTTACGTACTGGGTGGAGCTTGAGCATAGGACCACAAAGCCCACTCCCATGGTGATTTCCTCCAACAAGGACATACCTCCTAAGAGTGTCACTCCCTCTGGGCCAAGCATTCAAACACATGAGTCTATGGGGGCCAAACTTATTCAAACCACTACACCTGCTGAGCCATCCCAACAGCCGACAATGTGATAGGATTTGTCCAGGGTGGGTATACACAAGCATGCACAATGTCAGTCTCCCATACCTCCCCAGCAGGCCTGTATCTACAGGGTACCATAATAGCTGTTATGGACACAAGGCCAGGCCACTTCTCCCCAGCCTGCTTCCCATGGTCCTCTCAGTGACCATGAGCCCCAATAGAGACAAGCCATCAACATGTAACTCATGGGACTCCTTGATTAAAAAAAAAAAAAAAAAAGTGTACCTTGAGACCATGAAATGTTTAAACACCATATTTTACTACTAATGAGAAAGCAGAAACCAGCATTTTCTGAGAAAGGGTTTCTTGGGCACTTTATAGATCAAAGCTATAGAATAATGTCCAAAGATGGCTGTGAGATGTTCTGTTCAGGAAAACACCCAGAGAAGGGGATAGAGGAGGTGAGGCCTCAGAGGCATTAAGGCACTCCCACCCTAAGTCAGCCAGCTATCCAGTTATCTAGAATAAGCAGGGAAGGAGGAAGGGAGGGAAGGAGACCTCAGGCTGGCTTCTCCCACTCAAGTGGTGAGAACTGCATCCTACCAGGAAAATACCATCCTCCAATTCATTCCTAGAGGAAGAAACCAGGTCCTTGGAGCCCCTATGACTAGAGCAAAGCAGAGGAGCAGCTTGGTGAGGCCAGGCCTAAATCACTATGAATCCAAGCCCACCTCCAGCATCAGCACAGCGATGGCTCACTGGAGAACACCAGGGCAGTGAGGTCTGGAGCCCACATCCTCTGCAATAACCTTCTATCCACATCTGCTACACACGGGGTTCCAGAAAAACGTGGAACATGCTGAAGCCACCAGGTGAGCTGAGGACAGGTCCCCAAAACGGCAGCTTTACTATGTGAGGCAGTCCCAAAGCTGCCTCCGGCCAAGGCAAAACAGAGTTGAGCTCCAGAGACGCTTGCAGGGAGCCATGGGCAACAGCAAAGGAGAAGCCCTGCCAAAGAGCAAGCTTGAGAACACACAGGAGAACATTCTGCAAAAGAAAGTTCAGGAGAGTGCACAGGTCACGGTCACCCCTGGAGCGCTTCACCCTGTCTCCTCCTCTGAGACCCCCTGGAGACTATACTACACAGGCTGAAGCCACACCCATGTGTGGCCATGTGTGGCTGTACTAGGTGCGGCCCTTGCCCGCCCAGGCTTCCTGCAGGATGAGGTTGAAGCTAACCTGCTGCAGGGACTGTCTCAGCCCTTCTTTTGTCCACAAATCTGAGCCACATTGGAGTAGTCACTGCTGGGGCCCAGTTTCCACTACCCAGAAGCAGCAATGAGCAGCAATGAGTTACCATCTCCAAAGGAGTCCCAAGAACTGACCACTGTACAGAACATAGAAGCATCTGTAACTATAGAGCTCTGTGCCTTGGAAGTTACCACAATGGTGGTGAAAAAGCCCCCAGGCAGGTCCCATCCCTACCAGTCCATGAGAGCAAGTGCTGGGCACAGCATGGGGCAGGAATCCAGGCCCACATGTGCAGCTGGCAACTGTGCCAGGAGCCAGGCAGCCCGTGGGCTGCAGCAAGCCTGGGGAAGGAACGGACGAGGCAGATGGCTCGTGGGAAGGCTGGTGGCACCACCCCGACGTGGGCGGCAGACGCAGACTTCTCCTGGTGCTATCTCCTCCGCACCAGATCAGGAGATGCCATGGGAGAGCGGGTTTGGCACAGGAGATGAGCCTCCAGCCTCTTAGTGCCACCCTGGCCTCTAGGAAGATTACATACAAACTTACACTAGGTACAGTCCCACTGACTCCCAACACCTTGTCCTGCCCTTGGTCCATCCTTCCTCACATGGATGACCCTAGGTGTTTTCTTATCAGACTCAGCAGACTGTTCCTATGAGAGGGCTGAAGCTACTGGGCTCTTCCCCTTTAGGATTTTTTCCTAACCAGCCAGTCTTAAAAAAAGTGTTTCTAAAATAAGAGGATGAATGGATGGATGAAGGATGGATGGATGGACGGATCGATGGACAGACGGACGGATGGATGGATGGGTGGATGACTAAATGAATAGCTTGTGGATGGATATATATGCAAATGGATAGATGGAAAGCAAGTGGGTGGATGAGAGCATGGATGGATGAGCAGATTGATAGATGAACGGATGGATGAATATATATGTTGGATGGGTAGGTGGTTAAGTGGAATGATGGATGATAGATGGATAGATAAAGGATGGGTAAATGGTGGTGACTGGAAGGATAAATTAGTGGATGGATGGATGGATGGATGGATGGATGGATGGATGGATGGATGGATAGATGGATGGATGGTTGAATGAATGAGTGGATGGATGAATGGATGGATAAATAGATTGCTAAATATGGGGTTACTAGGTGAATGGACAATGGACAGTGTGGATGGGTAGACCCACATGGGTGGAACTGAGTGGATAAACCCCCCAGGTGGCGTGAATAGATGGATGGACAGAGGATGATTCGATAGTTGGGTAGACACAGATTATGTATTTGGCACACAAATGGAAGGACAGTGTACAGAACGGAGGACAGGGACAGGGCAGGACCTAGGCTTAGATCCAAGGCTGGAGGTTGAGAACAGGAAGCCCAGGGAGGCGGGACTCTTTGCCAAGCAGAGCAAGAGCAGGAGTAATTAAGCTCATGTGCACTTCCCAGAAGCCCCAGCAGCCCTGGCTTCATTAAGGTTCTGGCCAGGGAAATCTCATCAGAAATAGAAATTGAGGTTTGAGCTGCTTCCAGCTGCATACTCTCCAATTCCAACCAAACCACAGCCCAGGGTGGCCTGGCCCACAGAGTCTAGAAGTGAAGAAGCCATGGACCCCAAAGCAGGAAGTGTCCCCACTTGGATGACACCCACGACCTCCTGAGGCCCTATTGCCCTCTCCCTCTGGGAAAATCAAACAACACAAATGCAAGCATTTCTCACAGTACCCAGCTTCAGGCTACTCAGGATCACATTCTGTGATCTCAGCCCACCACCAGGGCCCACACATGTATGTTTGTCCTTCCTCACATGCAGATGGATTTGACAGCCAGACATGTCTCTTCTGTACATGTCCCCACTTACGTAAATCCCACACAAGACTTTCAATCAGATTATTATCACTTCAACTTCCACGTGGAGAAACTGAGGCTGACGTGAGGTTGCCCTCCCGGCAGTGACTTACCCAGGATGTGGAGTCCAAGGTGTCTAGCTAATCAGACTCAGGATCACCAGAGACATCTGGACAGCGTCACATGCTTGACCAGCACTAACCTTTCCCATCTGCAGAAGTGGCACACACTGACTCAAAGGGACCCAAATGTCCACTGCCTGAGGAGGCCAAGTAGTCCAGGTCTTGACCTTGAGTGCTTCGGGCATCTCAGACCCACAGTACCAAAAACCTACCCTAAAAACCTGTGGCATCCAGACACAACATCCCCATTCTACAAACCTTGTGCTCTCTTCATTTTATAGGTAAGGGAGGCCTTACCTTTTACTCTGCATATAGCTGAGTAAAGCCCAGGGAAATGCCACATGACTGAGGTGGGACACAGGCAGCCTTCCTAATGCTCAGTGCATCCATAGCTGCTGCTGCTGTGTGACCCAGAGGCCAGCGCTTTCCCCTCGATGGACCATCCCAGCCCCTTCTCTAGAGGAGCAAGGGAGAGGAACCCTTCTGAGCCCACTCAGCACAGTATGGTCTGTTCAGCAATACCCACCATTTCTAGACCTCTCTGAGTTCATGCCCACATGTCCAGAGAGACAGCACCAGAACCTTCCCTGTATTGCGAAAGGAACAAAGGCTGTTTTCGTGAGCAAGAATTTAAGTTAGAGCCAGCTATAGAATTCTCTGCTTAGTGACCCAGTTTCTCAAGGGGGTGGGGTTTGGGGGGGGGGGTTCTGTGTCAAGTTGGAACAAATTAAAATACATTTGTCTTTCATTCGGAAGGAGTCCAGCACAGCAGGAGAGCCAGGCACAGCCTCATTCCAGCATGCATAGTGCCAAGTCAATTTGCAAAGAGAAGCACATGCATGGCTTGGGGACAGTGTGGTAGGCCCTTGGGGGCGGGGCTATGGCTCATCCCAAGGCCACTGGCGGTTTGCCATACTCTGTCCAATGTGATACTGACTGGTGCCTGTGTGTGATGCTCCCCACCTCCCCAGAGTGCCTGCCCTGGTCAGCACACTGTATCAGAGTCCTAAGTGTCACCGGTAATCATAGGAATAACAACAATATCGCTTACACTTGTTGGCTGCAATGTGTGGGCACCGAGCCAAGCCCTGCCTGTGGAAAGGTCACAGGCAGACGAGAACCCAGGGGCACACCGAGAGCTGTGGGATCAGCTTCATCCAGTCAGTCAACAAACACTTCTCTTCCTTTAAAACCTTTTTCATATAATCTACCTTGATGTTTTCTCTCTCTTAGCTCCTCCCAGATCCTACCCACCCATTATTCCCTCTCTCTCAAAACAAAACAAAGCACAAAACTAAACCAAAATAAAACAAATAAAGTAAAAATGCCAAAATAAAACAAAAATAAAAGACAAATTTTTTTTAAAACTCCTGTGCACGGGCATGCCCTGGAGTGTGTTGATGTACTTATTAACACTCCACTGGGGAACTGATTTCCCCCTCCCAGTAGGTATCAATTGCAGGCAACTTCTTGATTAGGGCTGGGAACCTGTGGTCTCTGGCCCTCTCGGTGCTGGAGCCCCATCTAGCTTGGACCTGTGTAAGCAGTCTCTGAGTGTCCATACATCCACCAGTCCTGTTGTACCTGAAGGATGGTTCCCATGGAGTCAACGCCACCTCTCCACCTCCTCTTCCACTGAGACCCCAGTTCTATGTCCTGTTGTCAGAGTCATCCTGGGCTCCATTAGACAAAGGGCAAAGCTGCTCCCCCTGGGCTGCCCTGTGGCGACAGAAAACACAAAATGTGCACAATGAGCTCCGTAACTGGAATGAGGTCACAGGGCGGGGGCCCTGCCTGATGAAGCACAGGTACCAGGAGAGGCACCAGACAGGGATGAAACAGGAAGGGACATGGGGTCCTGACAGCCCTTCAAATAGACATGCCATGTCATGTCTTGAAGGTCAAGTTAGTTCTCAGAGTGCCTGAAGCCAGGACTTCCTCAGACAGGATGGAGGGGCCAGGCACTCGATGTTCGCAGAGTCCTCATGCTGACTGTGTGAAGAGGGTTAGAGGACCAAGATAGACTCTGTGTGTGTGTGTGTGTGTGTGTGTGTGTGTGTGTGTCTGTCTGTCTGTCTGTCTGTCTGTGAGTGTCTATGTGTATGTGTCTGTGTGCATGTGAGTGTGTGTGTGTGTATATGTCTGTGTGTGTTTGTGTGTATGTGTCTGTGTTTGTGTGTGTGCATATGTGTATGTGTGTGCATGTCTGTGTGTCTGTGTATATGCATCTGTGTATGTATGTCTGTGTGTGTCTGTGTACTCATGTGTATGTCTATGTGTCTATGTACTTGTGTCTGTGTATGTGTCTGTGCATATGCACATACATGCACATGTGCACATGTGTGTCTCAGTCTCTCTCTATCGCTCTTTCCCCTCCCTCCCTCTCTGCTTACTCAGTCAAGGCCCTCCTGACCTCTCCAGATCTGATTCTTATGTCAGGAAAAACTGTGAACAGCCACAGCACAGCCATCCTGCTCTAGGCCTGTCCTGTGAGTATGCCCTCATCCTGCCCTACCCTGACCTGTCTCAGGAGGACCCCACTACAGGCCTCACCCACATTGCTCCACCTACCCCTCCAAGCTGCAGATCATCTCCTGCCTTTCTTGTGCCCTTGAACTCCAAGTGTTCTTCCTCCAAGATGTCAGACTCTGTATAGAGACCCTTGTTCACCTCTCTGGCCCATCCACCTGCACTGAACTCCTTCTGGCCTGGATCTCAGGAGACTACTCTCAGCCCCGTCAGAGCTGACCTGTACCTCAGGCTGCCCCATGCAATACAAAGACTGCTGAGGGACCAGCCAAGTGCAGTGGAACATGCAAGGTGACCTCTACACCTCTCAAACAGCCACCAAATGGTGCAACGCATAGTGACCACAAAAGCTTTCCAACTAAGAGCGTGGAGCTTCAGGGCAGGGCAGGGTAGAGGCCAGGACACTGGACCAAAAGGCTGAAGAAACCACCAAAGCCATTCAGTGGACAGCACTGGATTAGACCTCTGTCTCCAGGTTGCAGACCCCTGTTCCATGCCCAGTGGTGGCCCAATACACATCTTTGCCCACCCCAAGCTGCACCAGGAGAAGTGCCCAGGCCCCACACAGGCTGAGGCCTGCGGAAGCTCCTAATCTCTCTGACACTGAACAGCACTGCAGTCCCAGAGCCCTGTAACCCGCCTCCCTAAGCCACCAGCCACCAGTCACCAGCCAATAACTAGCTAGTCTTTGGACACCAGCTAACCATCATAGGTAAGCTCACAGCACCCCCTGGTGGATGGCTGCAGACTAATAAGCACTTTCTGACCATCCTGGCACCACCCCTCCAGCCATCCCCGGGCCCAGAGGCAAAAGGACATGTGATTGAAAATGGAAGCCTGGTGCTGTCCCTAAGGAAAAGTGAAAAGAGGAAATACTCCCGCCTAACAGAGACAGCCTGAAGCCTCCTGGCTGTGAGGGTCCCTGGCTCTAACATGGCGGAGCTCAAGGCCCTACGTTCACCTTTCACAAACTCAGCCTGGGTTTTGTTTCATGCTAAGGTTTTCTCGGGGCAGCCAGTGCTACCCAGGAAAGATCCACACCCAGGGCTCTAGGCTGAGCTTCCCTCCTCAGCTAAGCAGGACAGAGGGCCAGCAGAGTCACTCTCCTGAAACTTCCCAGAGCTTCAGAGTCCTGAGAAGAGGTGGCAGTAGCCAGACTGATGAGCTAGGGGCAGTTGGGGCTGACTTAGGCAGCCTAGAGTAGGATACAACCTGGAATGGGGGTGGAGGAGAAGGGAGGCAGGGACTCTAGAGGCAAGGGAATCCCTCCATCTTGGAAAGTTGGAGCAAGACTACAGGAGCCAGGGTGGGGGTCCCAGGAGCAAGATCCAAGAAGAGACAGGAGTCTAGTTCTCTAAGCTGGGGGCGGAGCCAATGGCCAACGGGCACTCTGCAGAGCTCTGTAATCGTGAGGTCACTGAAGCTACCGGTTCACAAGGCCACAGGAAGGCACAGGATGTGCCAGGGTAAGGTGTGGGCATAACCAGAGGAGAGTCCAGCCAGGAGGAGGAAGCAGAGATAGTACGGGGCAGGAAGGGCAGGAGGAACAAGATGGGGCCCTGGTGTTAGATCCATAGCCAAGGGCCCATGACGTGACATGACAACAGCCTGAAGCACTTGGCCTGCCTCAGTTTCCCTCCAGGATCTTTGCCTGTGAGTGACCACAGCCTGGCTTTGGCCAGCAGCCTGAGAGGCCAGGTGATCCTTGCAGTGACCCCCTGAGACAAGACTTCCACCTCTGGAGCAGAGAGGTCTGGGAACAAGTTCTGCCTCTGGTCATCAGGGACAGTGTTGAGACACATGTCCCCTTCTCTCACCACAGCATCAAGAGCTGCTCACAAGTAGGCCATGGGGTGGGAAGACAAAGTGTACCCCCAAGCCTACTGAACCCCAGCAGCACCCATGAGAACCACGTCAAGTGCCTCGCTAGCCTTTGGGAGCCCGGACGACCAACTTTGCAGGGCAGACGGGAACAGTTTTGGCAAACCTAGTTCTCTAGGTATGACTGTCCTATAACACTGCACCCAGCATGCTTCAGAAGGCGAAAGGAGCCCAGAAAACTCATTCTTCTAATGTAGCTCTGGAACCAGCCATCTACAGCACTGTCACCCCGTGGCCAACAGGAAACTTCCTATGTTGTTTGTTTGCAGTTGTTTTTTCCTTCTTGGAAGGAAGCACAGACTGTACATCTAGACAACCATCTTTCTTCCAACCAGCCTCCCTTCCCACATTCTGGAGTAATATATGACCAGTGGCTACCACGGAAACTGGATACCTCCCTTCGTTTACCAAAGCCAGATAGTGGAAGCCAGGGAACCTCAGTGGATGCGGATTCTTTGTTTGTTTGTTTATGTTTGTGTTTGTTTTGAAACAGGGTTTCTCTGTGTAGCCCTGGCTGTCCTGGAACTTACACTGTAGACCAGGCTGGCCTCGAACTCAGAAATCTGCCTGCCTCTGCCTCCCAAGTGCTGGGATTAAAGCAATGTGCCGCCACTGCCCCGGCTAGATGTGGGTTTTAAGGAGAAGCAAATAACAGCAAGGAGAGGCAGTCTCTCTCTCTCTCTCTCTCTCTCTCTCTCTCTCTCTCTCTCTCTCT
>JADRCD010228945.1:0-16106 GCA_019843815.1 Montemys delectorum
AAGGAACATCCCTCCATGGCCTCTGCATCAGCTCCTGCTTCCTGACCTGCTTGAGTTCCAGTCCTGACTTCCTTTGGTGATGAACAGCAATGTGGAAGTGTAAGCTGAATAAACCCTTTCCTCCCCAACTTGTTCCTTGGTCATGATGTTTGTGCAGGAATAAAAACCTCGACTAAAACAGAAACCAATTTCAGGATTTAAAGATGTTCTTCTGTCTCTAAGTCTCTTGCTGACATGCTGGTCTGTTTTGTGTGGCTACAAGTCACTACTGTAGATCATGTGACTGTAAAGAGGAGAGGGTCCCTTGACTCAGGATCCTGCAGATGGCAAAGTGCAAGAATCCTTGTGGTGCTGGCATCTGATTCTGGTCTTGCTGTGACATCACAGCACTCTAAAGGATGTCACCTGACACAAGAGTGCTAGCCCCAGCCTCTCTTTTATTTTTCTTTTATTTTAAAGACAAACTAACTCTATTTTGTCATCACAATCATTGGTCTTTTAGAGTGCTAAGAGCACTGACCTGAGCAGCTCCTGGAAACGCCCAGCATGTCCAGAGATCACAATGATCAAAACTCACTGCAAATATTATTATGTGAGATTAAAAAACAAACAAACAAAGCAAAAAACAAAAAAACCTCCAAGTAGCCATGCGTTGTGATGGCCATGTTTGCATTATGATGCCAGTAGTTCTGTGGTAAAATGTCCCACTCTCAGCTAACCCTACATACCCAAAGGTGGCACCTCCACACACCATTAACATATAAATTCAGAGATAAATTTCTGACACATGAACTTGAACGCCTCTCCATGCAACCCCAGGTTCACACCACAGCAGTCAGGAGGGAAGGGAGCCGAGGTGGAGCTGTTATTCTTGCAGGAGTCTTTGGCCTGGGGTGACTCTATGGTTCTGTCTTCATCTCCTCTTTCCACCTCACACTCTTTCTTTTTGTTGTTGTTTGGTTTTTTTGTTTTATCAAGACAGTTTCTCTGTGTAGCCCTGGCTGTCCTAGATCTCACCCTGTAGACTAGGCTAGCCCGAACTCAAGAGATCTGCCTGCCTCCGTCTCCCAAGTGCTGAGCATGCTCTTCCTATACCTCTGTCTCTTCACCTGTTGGTGCTTGCATTTCAAATCCTAGAAACTATTGTTTTTAGTTTCTTTTTATTTTTATCTTCAGCGGATGGGTGTTTCCCCTACATGTGTGTAGGCACACCTCATGCATGTGGTGCTCATAGAAACCAGAAGAGAACATCAGATTCCCCGGGACTGCAGTTACAGATGGTTGTGAATGACCATATAGGGGCTGGGAATTGAATCCCGGTCCTCTGGAAGAGCAGCCTACATTCTTAACCACTGAGCCATCTCTCTAGCTTCACCATTTCTTATTTTTAATTAAACTATTTCCTACAGGAATTATTAGTTTCACAGCTATGAGGTTCGTGGGTTTTATAAATTCACCAAGGAAACTCAGTGAGATGAATTGCCAACCAGAGACATGAAGTCCCCCCTACCCAACCCTTCAAATACCATCTTATTTTTGTTTCCTTGTGGGATTAGCACTTCCTTGGTTCACATTCTTTCAATTTGTTACTTTCCCATCATGAGCAATTACTGTGAAAGCAAATGCAACATTTTACCTAATTTGGCCACAGCAATTGCTGGGGGTGGGGTGGGGGGGCATACACACAGAACACCCAGAAGGCAGCAGAAAAGGAGAGGGGGGTGAGGGATTCTCAAGAATGCTTAGACCAGGAATGCTTAAGACTAGGAAAAAACAAAAGCAAAATCAGGTTAATGGTACCTCAAGAATCGAATCCATGGTTGTTCTCTACCCTACAGAACATGTACACACATGCGCGCGCACACACACACATGAGAGGGGGGACATGCATGCATACACTGTCCCTGATATTATATATTATGGAGCCCAAGTGCAAGAGTACTTAATTGCTACAAAAACTGATCAGTATTAGCCCTAGAATATTCAGTTCTCTTCGAATAATCATCTTAACAAATGGTTTTTTAAAAAAATATTTATATATTTTATTTTACATGTATGAGTGTTTCACCTACACATATGTATGTTCACCAGTTTCAGATCTGGTGCCCACACACTGAAATCAGAAGACAGTGTGAGACCCTCTGGAACCATCTCACACTCCCCTAGAGTTACAGATGGTCGTGAGCCACCACCATGGTGGTGGGCTCGAAATCAAGCCTGGGCCATTTGCAATTGAGACAAGTGCTCCTAACTGTTGAGCCATCTCACCGGGCTTCTGATGCATGTTCAGGGTGTCATGCAGAACCCTTGAGGTAGTAGGATAGGGCTGGTAGAATCCAGGGATGCTGACTGTAGCTGACTGTAGCTTGAGTGTGCATGATGATGCCAAAGCTGCCCCATATCCCTGCAAAATAACAGAGCAACCCAGGAAGATGAAAACAAAGTTGTGACTTATCACTCCCTGCCCTTTTTTTTAAGGGAACACTAAATACAACAATCCTCTGGATTAGGACAATACCTCCTTAGTGTCATAGTTTAGAGTCCAGTGCTGCTCAGGGGTGTCAAGGGTCAAGGACAGCTTCTTCCACATGACGTCACTCACCCTGAGATGACTGGTGGTGAAACCAGCGGCAAGATTGTGTCCGTGTGTGTGTGTGTGTGTGTGTGTGTGTGTGTGCGCGCACATGCGCGCAAGCAGTGCAAGCACATGTGTGGTCCAGGAACTGAGCTGAGGATATTGCTATGCTGGGTAAATACTCTACCACTGAGCCACCATAGCCTCCACTAGTGTTTGAAATATACAAAGTGACAAGTGCTAATCTGAATTGGCTGTAGCTGTTCTCTTCAACGTTAACCTCCTTGTCCTGTCCAACTTTAACCTATTCCCAAGACAGCAGGGTGTCTGCACCTGTGTCTTCCCTTGCCCTCACCTCTTCCTTAAGTCCCAGCCTCTGCTGGGATTCATTCCTTCTCCCCTTGGCTCATCTCCAGCTTGGTGGCCTCAAGTGCAATCCAAAGCTAGCAGACATGCAAAATGAAGCTCAAGAGAAAGCTAAACAATGGGGGCAGAGGGCAGCGAGGCCTGGTTCAGAAAGAAGCCCGAACTACCCAAGGGAAGAGAAAACAAGCTGCTTCCGGCGATTTTTATCATTGTTCAGGAGAAGCTTAGAGCAAACGTGTTCGTGGAATTTGGAATCTGGGGCAGCAGTAAGATTGATAACAGTGCTCTTATCTCAGAAGATTAGCAGTAAGAACTATTTGCCACGCAGAAGAGGAGGAAAGACTGATATTTTTGATGGAATTATAATTATGCCTGGGAGGAAAAATCAGAAGATCCAGACAAGGTCTCCCTGCTCTGGAGAGAGAGAACTCATCAGTTTGTAGCATTTGCTGTGCGTGAGGGTGTGGATGGGTAGTCCCAGAGCTAGGGAGAAAGATAGCTCCTGAGAAATGAAGCAAGAACATGCGTATGTGCACACATGCACACACACGCATACACGTGGCAAGCCTGCAAACACACATCTTCTGATATTTGGTCTAAGTCATTTTGCTCTTGAACTTTGCATAGCTTTCCAGCCGTTCTCCTGCTTTCCGTTTCGGAAAGGAGCCCTGTTCTCCTGGCGATTTGTGTAAACATGGCTTGTGGAGACAGCCAATCAGATTAGAGTAAAGGTGTGATAAACTGTGGTTACAGAGGTGGCCAGAAGCCAGAGTCACAGCACGCTGGTGAGTCACCATCAGTTGTTGACTTTACTGGGAATCATTTGTTACTAATAATGAATTATTTAAGTGTGTGGATGATTTACCCATTTGAGTACAGAAGGTGAACTGAAGATTAGCACCAACCTACCGTCACTCTCAGCTTATTTGTACAGCACCAACACATAAGGAGGGCCCGTCAGCACAGAAAGAGCTCGCAGACGCGGACAGACCTCTTACCTGACAAATATTTCTGCAGCACAGGTCAGCACCTGGCTCACAGAATACATCAGCTCCCATATCACATCACAACCACTGTGAACTCTGATTTCATGAAACTTACCAAGGAGCAAGAAAAAGGCTGCCAGAGCGCAGGACATATGCTCTCTGGACTGTTTCTACGGTGTCAAGATGCTGTATCATTTTCGCCAAGTTGATACAATTTTGGCGGCTGGAATTGTAAAGTCCATTCTTTAGACTACTGCCTACGAAATGCTTGGGCGAGGTGAATGTACATTCCTTTCTGTGACTCTGATTCCGGCACTCATTCCTCGGTGTGCATATGTATGCATACTCACTGTTTTGTATGTCTGACCTTAAGCATCTATCCCATTCCACCATGGAACCTCTGATTTTGCATATGTGTGAAGGGAACTCTTTGTTTCCCTTCTCTCTTCTCCAAGTCTCAGGTTTTTACTCTGGATCAGTGAGAATGAAAATCTGGCACAAGAACATGGATAGAATTGTTTGTTTAAGGACATAAATAAGGTAGTATATGTCTTGAATCCTAGCACTCAGAAGACAGAGACAGGCAGATTTCTGAGTTTGAGGCCAACCTGGTCTACAGAGTGAGTTCCAGGACAGCCAAACCTGAAACAAAGAGGCCCTGCCTCCCAAAGGAGGGTCGAGGAGGGGAAAGAAAGAAAATACACCTGGCATTTATTAGGTTGGAGGAGATCTATGCACAATACAAAGGTTAGTCTCCCATTAAATTGGTAAATCCTACTCTTTCCTTTGACTCTCCTGGCTGTGTATTAAATATCTAATCTAAGAGGCTGAGTAACACCCAACCCCTCCCCACCAACCCCCAACACTGCACCTCACACAGGGCTGAACACAGCAGAGTCTCCACTCTTCCGCAATAGCTTTGTTTCTTTCACAGAATGAGAATGACTACGGTATTTTAAAAAAAAATCAATAGCTGCAGGACACAGCAGGAAGGCATCTGGGATGTTCAGTGTTCTGTTCTTAGGCAGAGAGGAGTGGTGTGTGTGTGTGTGTGTGTGCGTGTGTGTGTGGTGTCCTTCTAGCTTTCTTTTCCTTAGCCTTTCCTCCTTCTAGAATGAAGCCACTTGTCACAGGAAGATGTGTCCTGGAAAGCCATGCAGAGCTGGGCCATTGCTGATCAGAGAGCAGAAGCAGGAAGCATCAACATAACTGAGTCCTCCTTTCACAGGCTCACAGGCTCAGCAGCAAACACCCCCCTTCCCCCCCACCCCCCCACCCCCGTGTGGTAAATGTGTTTTCCAGCTGACATTTGAAGTAACTGTCCCCAGGCTGGAGCTTTGTCAAATCAAAGTCTGTCCTGCACTCTTTAGAGGAAACACAAACCATGACAAATGCTCTCAGCTTAGGCATATGGTGGGACACTGATTTCCTAGTTGCTAGGGTATATTAACAAATATGTTCCCAAATGCACGAGTAATGAGTTCACCATCATGCAGGGAGTGTTGACAATGAGAAACATGGGAGATTCAGTGGAGCCTCAGACGATCTTTAATTTTTAGAACATTGCCTTGTATTTCTATTCTAAGTAAATTTCGTTGCATTTCTACTAAAACCATTTTTGTAAAAGATAGTCTCAGTGGTTAGGAGTTGAAGTTTATGTTTCTCTTTGTCTTAAAAAAAATATATGCTCAGGTGTAACTAATAAAGAATCAGAGGTTGAGGGTGTCACTCATGTACAAAGGACTTGCCTAGAATGTACAACGTCTTTGGCTCATCCCTATACCACAAAAAAATCAAAACAAATAAACAACAACAAACAGAAAGAAAGGAGAGGAGGGAGAAGGAAGGAAGGGAAAGGGGGAGGGGAGGGGGAGGGGAGAGGGGGAGGGGGAAGGA
The DNA here is from genome assembly GCA_019843815.1 of Montemys delectorum. Taxonomy (NCBI): domain Eukaryota; kingdom Metazoa; phylum Chordata; class Mammalia; order Rodentia; family Muridae; genus Montemys; species Montemys delectorum. The sequence continues at coordinate 5,824 of JADRCD010228945.1, forward strand.
GAGAGGAAGAGAAGAAAGTAAGAGAGCAAGGAAGGAAATTGAGGGAGGGAGGAAGGAAAGAGAACATTAGTTGAAGCGTGCTGTGATGTTTGATGTCTCCTAAAGCACAATGTGTTGTTGACAGAAAACTGTTTTCAGAAGCTCTGTCCAGAGCATCCAAGATGGCCCCTACATCCCCAGTAACTCTGTTTTTGCTCCTTGGCTTCCCCCTCCCCAACTCCTTTAGATTCTTTCTCATCAGAATGTAGATACTGCAGCTCCAAGCATTAACTCTGAGGTCCAGGCAAATAATCCCAGGTCAACTGAGTTAGACCAGCGCTGTGTCTTCTTACAGTTCACTGACCAGACCTTAGCTAAATGTCTGCCTCTGTCTAGAAGGCAGAAGGAAGAGGCCAGATTTCATTAGGGACATTGATGTTCCCAACAAACTCTGAAAGGAATGGGGAGCACAGGAATTTGGCATAAACAGCCTCCTCAGTTGTTGTTGTTGTTGTTGTTGTTGTTGTTGTTGTTGTTTTCTCTTCTAAAATGAATATGTATATGTTAAGGTAATCTTGAAAAGTGTGGCCAAGGAAAAGGTAGACAAGGCGTTGCTAACCTAGTAGCTAGTGGTGTGTTGCTTGCTGCTCTTTCATTCCTCACTGAAGTTACTTTTGTTGTATTTTTATTGTGAAAGGAATGTTTATTCATCTGGGGAACTGAGAAAAACACAGCAAAGTTTAGAAAGAAAGAAGATGGCGGTCATCCATAGTCCCTGTCTTAGTTAGGGACTGTAGCCACTACAGTCCCACTACTCACTTTCAATTCTATTACTTTGTTTCATTTTCTCCTGAAGTATTAATCAGTGTACTATGAACTACACTGTTTTTCACTTTCCGAATATAAGTGAATTTACCTCTGCCGATGGAGTGCATCCTTGGGTACCAACAGAGTTTTCCATATGGTGGTTAAAATCTATTTGGCTGAGATGGGAAAGCATAAAAATTATGGGCTGATTTTTCTCATGCACCATTTCTGGGAGACTGAATGGTGAATCTGCTGGCTCGCTCAGCTCTCTCATTCTGAGCCCATATCATGTGTCCTCCTTTGTGTATTTTTCCATCCCCAAGAAATGTCAAGGGCACAAACCAAGAGTTAAAAATTATTCTTTAGGAAACACACGTTGCCAAGCCCATTCCCTTAATCCGGCTCGCAGAGGTGCATTTTGCTTTGTCTTCCACAGTGACAGGGCTAGAGAGGACTCTGATGGTCCGGAAGTCCAAACCAGGAATACAATGGCAAACAGAAAGGATCAACATCCTGCTTGGAGCTGAGGAGGTAGCTTAGTGGGTAGAGCACTGACCTTCAGAAGTCATTCGAGCTTGGCACCATTTCAATACCTGTGATTGCATCTCTCCTGTGGTGAGATAGGAGGCAGAGACAGGAGGACTCATTGCCTCAAACAAGGTGAAAGCAAGGATTGTCACAGAAGTTATCCTCTGACCTCCATGCATGTGCCATGATGTGCCCCAAAATGCATACCTGTACCCACATACATGAATGCAGATACACATACATACATACATACATACATTACATACATATGTACATACACAAGTTTTTTTTAATGCTGTGGTTGACATCATACCTGGTCCGCTCAATACCAGTACGCAGGCCACCATGGCACCTTCCTAGTTCATACCCCACATGATTTTCTTAATGCAACTTTTGATAGTATTATTGCCAAAAAATTCCTAGTTGGTAAGACTTCCCAGGGTCTCCAACTCAACCTTACCCAGTTTCACATGATATAATTTAAGCAGAGATGTATAGCTACACTTGTTTCGGGGTGGATTTTTTTTTTCATTTGCCATTCCATTCTCTACACTGAGCTTTTCAAAGTTCTTGTACTCTATAAGAACTCCATTCACAGGTCAGTTGCTGTGAGCTCAGACCTCCCCTAAGTGCCCTGAGGTTGTGTTCTATATCTACCGACCTTGTATCCTGATTGAGCGTTAAAGAGAGACACACAGACCTATATGGTCCACCTGTACACTAGAATGCCAAGCCTGTTAAAGGAAGTGAGGACCATGAGGTGGTGTCATATGCCTGTAATCCCAGCACTATAGACGTAGAAGCAGAAGATATAGTCACAAGATCAAAGCTAGCCTGGGCTACATAAACGAGACCATACCTCAAAAATAAAGGATGATGAGGCAAATCTACTTTTTGTGAAGTTCAGTGGAAAGGTGGCCATGGTACATTGTTAAGAAAAGAAAAACAGGTTATAAAAGGATGATGATGAGTGTGATATGGCCCCCTCTGTGGTTATAACAGATGCGTTTGCATGCTCATACTTTATACATATAAACATGTGAATGAATTCATTACAAAACTTAATAGTGATTACTTTTTAAAACAGGATTTGAAGATGAAGTTAAATTCTTTTCATTTTTTGCCTTACTCACACCAGGCTTTTAGGTTTGACTATCTGCTGCAATTCTGAATATTCATGGCACCTGCCACTCTGCTATTGTGACATTTCATTAAGTTGCTATAATACAGTGTTTAGACAGTTACTAAGCAATACTATATCATATAGTACATGTCATAAATTAGCTATGGTGAGGACAATGATGATGATGGCTGCTATAATTGCAGTAGAAGAAGGGCACACACTTCTATACTGTTGCTGATGACATACATTCATACAATGTGTTTATATGGCAGCTTGCATATATATGTAAGTATGCATATACATACATGTGGGGTGTGTGTGTGTGTGTGCGTGTGCATGTGTGTGTTTGTGTCCTCTCAAATTTGAATAAATTTGGCCTACAAATTCTAGTTTAAGAAATTCTTCCTAGGCATGAGCTAGGGATATGGCTCAATTGGCTGAGTTGGTAAGATCTTGCCCAGCACACAGAAAAGTCCTGTGTTTAATTCTCTTATCCTACATGTGCCAGTATGGAGGTTCATGCCTGTAACCCTAGCACTTGAGAGATTGAGGGAGGAAAAGAGGAATATAGAAGCCTATATAGTGAGTCTAGGATGAGCCTGCGCTACATGAAATCCTGTCTCAAAAGACAGAAACTCAAAAAAGAAAGAGGAGAGAAGAGAGTAAGGATGGAGGAGAAAGAGCTAGAGAAGGAAGATGGGGAAAGAGAAGGGGAAGAAGAGAAGGAGAAAGAAGAAAAGAAGAAGAAGAAGAAGAAGAAGAAGAAGAAGAAGAAGAAGAAGAAGAAGAAGAAGAAGAAGAAGAACAAGAACAAGAACAAGAAGAACAAGAAGAAGAACAAGAACAAGAAGAACAAGAAGAACAAGAAGAACAAGAAGAAGAGGAGGAGGAGGAGGAGGAGGAGGAGGAGGAGGAAGAAGAAGAAGAAGAAGAAAAGGAGAAGGAGGAGGAGAAAGAAGAACAAGAACAACAACAACAAGAACAAGAAAACAACAAGAACAACAAGAAGAACAAGAAGAAAAAGAACAAGAACAAGAAGAACAAGGAGAGAACAACAATAAGAACAAGAACAGCAAGAAGAAAAAGAAGAACAAGAAGAAAAGAGGAAATTTTTCCCTATGGAAAAAAGATAAATAAATGTATTAGAAGTACCTAAAAGTCTAAATAAAAAGCACTGATAATGTGTTCAAGATGGGAATGGTTTGATATATTGGAGTGAACCTTTACATTAGAATAATATATATATTTATTGTGGCACTGAATTTATTAACACTGAAATATACTAACAACATTATTTTAAAGGATTTCAGAAAAGCATATGCAATATAGTCCCCAACCATAGAATATATCCACATATCTCTGTGTGTCTAAAAGCAGGAACTAAAACTTCAGACACAATATTGCACTTTTGGAAATTATATGTTTGTTATTTTGCTTTGGCTTTTTAGTTAGTTAGGGATTTGGGGCAGGATCTCAATATGTACAGCAGGCTGGCTTTGATCTCAGAATCTTCCTGCCAAAGCCACCCAAGTGCCAAGATTACAGGCATGGACCACCATGTTATACATTCTTATCACAAACCTACCCTTAAGTTAAGATGCACCCCTGAGAGTGAGTCCCAATCTAACATGACAAGTACAGTGTGGAAAGGGTAGGGGGAGATTCAACACTAAGGGTAAAGACAGACAGAAGGCAACCACTCATGATTCTGGGGTGATATTATGTCTACAAATCAGGGGACAGCATTCACAGAGCACTAGCACCAGAAACTAAAAGAGGTCTCTCCTAGTGAAGTCAGAGAGCATGATTCTACCAACACTCGTGGTTCAAATGCTGGCCTCTTGAAGTAGAAGACAATAGATTTCTGTTTCTGCCCACCCAGTTTTTGGTACCTTATTGTGGTAGCTATAGGAAACTAAAACAACTTCTCAACATTTATAGTCATAATCGCATAAAGTTGGGTAAATTTAGATAGATTTGACTGACAGTGGTATTAGAATAGGAGAATTAACATTGGCATCTTCATGAAGGTGGTCTTTGGTCATCAAGCTGTCCATTGACCCGACAAGTGAATCAGGTCACCAGGAGGGTAACTAGGAACTTAGCTTCATGCATCTAATTCAGAGCATGGGACCACAAGTGACTCATATAGAAGACTCCTATGCCCTGAGAAGTTAGTGTCTCTATCTTCAGTTCTATAATAATGGAACTGACTGGCCCCAAATCACAAATCTCATAAGAGAAGAAGTCTTCCGACTACAGCTTCTAACAAGCCTCATTGTTCTTTGTGCCTGCTGTGATTTATTCCCACAGGAAGCCCTCTTCGGGGACATATCCTTGCCTCAGAATGTGGGAGGATACCAGAGAGAACACTGTGTAAGTACACATTTTTCACTTCAAATTGTCCTTTGTTCTCTGTGTTCCCGGGTCAGTATTGCTTTGGGTTTTTGGAAGGCCTTAATTGACCAGTGTGACCATTAGCCATTAGCGGAACACCCAACTGCTTCTCCCTGGTGCCTTCATTTCCTTCCTCTGTTACTGCGCATTCTACCGCAGCAGGGCTAATAATTGCAGCTAATTAACTTAAGGATTGCCTTGAGACAAAAAAACAAAAGCGCTGACTTGCCAGAAGCTGGGTTGGCCATAGGCAAAAAAAAAAAAAAAAAAAAAAAAAAAAAAAAGAAAGGCATTTAAGAGAAAACTTTGACAATTGGCTACTAGACCTGTGATTTATCCCGTTGTGTTGAAGGGACCTCTGAGTGCTTCCTGTGTCAACTGGGGCTAAAAGAATGATGTCACCGGATGCCCTATCTTCCTGTACACTGTGAATTGAAGGGAATGTTAAGGTTATGGGCTGTTTGCCACACATTGTATAATTAAGCATAATATTGCCCTGGTGAAGAGGTCCAGATCCCAGGCTTGAGAACACTCAGAGCATCACTCATTTGCTCTATGCTGTGATAAAAATACCTGCCTTAAACAGGCTAAGGACAGAAACGTTTATTTTGCCTCACAGTCTCAAGGAATACAGTCCTTGGTAGCCGGGAAGGCAGGAGGCAGGGGTTGCTCACATCCTGGAGAATCAGGAAGCAGAGATGGAACAGAAAGTGGGCCCCAGCTATAAACCTCACCTCTATTCCCTCACTCAACAGTCACCCACTTTCTCCAGCTAAGACCCATCTTACCTAAGTTAGACAACTGTCCCAAACATTGCCACCATCTGGGGACCAAGTACTCCAACATATGGGTGACCTTTTACATCAAACCACAGTAGAAAAAGAAGAAGTATTATGTCTGCAATTGCTTTTATTCATTCTTCCACAAAGAGATTCTTTGTAAGTGCTGGGTTCATCCCAGACGCCTGACTGGGTGACCTGAACATTCTCTCAGCAAGCTCCTGAAGCTCTCCGCACACTGGCCTTGCCTTCTCATTGTGTTCCTTAACTCAATAGCTCCATTCTTACGAGTTAACCCCAAAATTTGCCTACCACTGGTATTTTCTTCTTTATTTTCTCTTCTCTTCTGTTTGGATGGGGTCTCACATAACTTGGTTGGCTCTCAGACCAGCCATGTAGCTGAAGGCAACCTTGACTTAGAACTGCAGATTCTCTAGCCTCTATCTGCTGGCTGGATCAAAGGCATGCACCACACCCATGTTATGTAGTACTGGGTATCAAATTCAGAACTTCTGCTTGCTGGGAAAGCTTCATGAACTGAGACCCATTGTCAGCCTTCCTCACTTGTTTTCATGTCTCTGCCTGAATCTTGTCACACTAGAGTCCAGTTTTTGCCTAATACAGGTGAAAGGAGCCCCCTCCAGTCCCACTGGAACTAAATAGCCTACCCAGACATTGGTGGTAACAAGCTGGGGTACTTGCCAGTAGCAGTTCCTAAGCTCAACCCCTCCCTCAGTGGCTCTCATCCTTCCTAATGCTTCGATCCTTTAATCCAGTTCCTCATGTTGTGGTGACCTCCAAGCACAAATATTATTTTTTTTGCTACTGTAATTTTGATACCACTATGAATCTTAATGTAAGTATTTTTGGAGATAGCAGTTTGCCAAATGGGTCACAACCCACAGGTTGAGAAACGCTGCCCTAGACGATTCTCAGGTACAGTCCAAGAACCCCTAAGAACCCAAATTTATTTGGCCAGTGACCAGTGCAGGGCTCCCCTCTGGACCATCCCCAAGACATAGAAATCAGAGACGTGAACACTCACTATGGTGTGAACATCACTCCCTGGTTGAAGGCTTGAGTTCCCTTTTCCAACAATGCAAATTATCAAAAAAACATTCTGTCATACATTGGAGCTGTTTCATCTCATTCTTTGGAAATCTCTTTCTGGCTGAATCCTGTTCTTTGAATCTAACTATCACAATTCTAGTAATTCTTCGGAATAACATTTGTTCAGATACTTAAAGATCGATACCACCTCCCATTCACACCAACTCCAGATCCTCAGTCTTCCTTTTTCTTTAGCCCAGGATCCTAGCCCACAAGATGGTGCTATATTCAGGGTGAGTCTTACCTCAGTGAAGACTCTCTGGAAACATCTGCAGATACATCCTGGAGTGTGTTTCCTAGGTGATTCCAAATTAGTGCAGCTGACAATAGATGATAATGATCACACTGCACAATGTCCAGATTGGACACTCAGCATAGTGGACCAGACACTCAGAGCTACCACTGTGTTCCTTGTCCTGTGCCTTTTAGAACTTAGTTGAGAACTTGATTTGCACTTAAATACATAACATGTACTCACCTGTTAGTCACAGCTAAGCTTCTTTCTTAGCTTTGATGTTATTCAGTTTCATTTTGTTTTGTTTTTGTTTTGAGGCAGAGCCTAACTATTAGCTCAGACTAGCCTAAAACTCACAATCTTCATCCTACTTCAGATTCCCAAATATTGGAATTAGAGATGTATTCTATCAGGCCTGCTTTTGTGTGATGTTTTAACTTAATTTTGACATGTGTAAAATTAAAATGTCTTCTACATCATAGATAAGCATCAATGAGGAGGAATTGATCCTGAATGAGAGAAAAGTTCAGGTCCGTCCATAGGTCTGTCTATATCTGTCTCATTGGTTAGCTTTTTAGTACACAACACAGGCCTTAACAGGAAGTAAATATGATGCTAAACCTTATATAGACAAACTGATGAATGGCATTTCCATTTTCAAAATGTACAATATTCTAGATGGCTGGTCCTTAAAGGCCCTTTAATGCAGGCTAGTGAGATGGCTCAGTGGGTAAAAGCATTTGCAACACAAGCCTGATGACCTAAGCTGACCCTCTGAGTTGATTCCTGCAAGTTATTATGTAACTTCTACATGTTTGTTGTGACATGCAGATGCACACATACACACACACACACACACACACACATACACACTACCACTACCACCACCACCACCACCATCTTCATTGAGTTTTGTTTTTAGGGGGGAAGGTTTTGAGACAGGGCTTCTCTGTGTAGCCCTGGCTGTCCTGGAACTCACTCTGTAGACCAGGCTAGCCTTGAACTCAGAAATCCACCTGCCTCTGCCTCCCAAGCACTGGGATTAAAGGCGTGCACCACCACTGCCCGGCTTCATTGAGTTTTTTAACTCAAAATTCTTTCATATAATCAAAAAATTAAAACCAAAGAAGAGCAATTGTTTATCTTAAATCACCAGTTCAGGAAAATAAAACAAAAAACAATAATGCAGACATCTAATTTTCCAACACAACACACTAGAAACGATACCAAGCCATGGACATATTAACGGTTCCTTGTTGTTCCTCTTCATCTCTATAACTGAGCTGCTACTTCTCAGCTTGGGGGATCTTATGAAAGGTCCAATTAGAATAGAAGAAATAACTTTTCCTTCTGACTCAGGATCCAAATGTTCTTGGATGAATAATGACATCCCCAGCTCCTTGGAAACCAAATTAATCATAGCAAGAGAGAGACATTTCCAACAAAGCCATCCACAGGTCTAGAGTCTTAGTGGAGAAAAGTCTTCCAGCCTTCGCCAGACAAAGCCAGCCTTCAAGAGGAGCTCTCCAGGGTGCTAGACCACATGTGCTCTGAGAGACTGAACTATTCTGTCTCTCACTATCATTGTACCTGATTCGTTATAAATCTTCTATACAACTCATGCTTGATACCAAGTATCAAGGACGTCCTATTGCGTGGAGGTTGGAGTGGTGGCTCAGTGGTTGAGGAGATGAACTCAGTTCCCAGCACCTCCATGGCAACTCACAACCTTCTGTAACTCCAGTTCCAGGGTACCCAACACCCTCTTCTGGCCTCCACAGGCACTACATGCATAGAGTACACAGATATACATGCAGGCAAACCACCCTCACACAATAAGATAGTAATCTTTTAACAAAATACTTCCTAACAACAGACTGTGTCTGTGGTTTTTGCTTTTTGAGTCAAGTCTTCACCATAACACTTAATGTCGGCTTTTATGTACCCCTTAATGTCGGCTTTTATGTACCCCTTTTCCAGGTGAGAGGATGAAGAGCCAGAGAGAGAGGCTCTTTAATTTGTTTTGTCTACATCCAAGATTTAAGCCAACCCCTTGCACTCTCTATATTAGTCTACTTGCCCTAAAATCTGCCCCAAATTATTTCGACCTTGACCTCAACATTCTCCCCAACAAGGTACCTAGAAAAAAAAAACTATGAACTTGGCTATTACCCATAGCAACAAACTTTCCCATCTGCTTCTCCAGACCAGCCCATCCCAATGGATTTCTAATGTAACCTACATTGCAGATTCCTTCCACAAGAACGCTCTGCCCTAAATTGCCCTGTTTACTAATCACATTACGGAGTCAAAAGCAGTATACTTGGAAAGAATATGTAATTCCTTCAGTACCCGATGGAGGTGGCTTGTGATTCTTCTTTCTTTTTTTATTGTTTTTCATTTAAAAAAAATACTGTCATAAAACCAAAGAAATTGTATTTTTCTGGATTGTTACAGAAATGTGTTTTCTGTTTCAAAGCACATAGTAATTCTTCCATGATGACTAATGGTTGCTTTGCCTATTAAGGTATTATACACATAAAGAAGATACATTCTTTTCAGGTATACAACTCTACAAATTTTAAGTATGTGGTTGTTATGGTCTAAACTGTATGGGCTCCAAATCTCCATGTGGAAATGTAAATCCCAGTGACTATACATCAGCCATGTAACCACTCACAACACTGATATGTCTTGAGAGATACTTCATCAGAGACTTTTGTCACTGTGTGGACACCATAACTTATTTATATGAACTGAGATGTCATGGCGAGACTAGGTGACATCATTTTATGGGACCACCCTACATATGTGTCCCATTGTTGACTACACCACCATTATGTAGTACATGACTGTATTTAGAGACAAGACCTTTCAGGAGGTAATTAAGTTTAACAGAGCCATGAGGGAAGGAGTCCTGACCCAGTATTCTGATGACTTCAGGGGAAGAGTATGGGTGTCCCTGCAAACACTAAGGTTAACAGTGAAATAACCTAAGGAGAGGCAGGAAGGAAACACAGATCCTCATGACTGAGCCAGGCTGGTTCAAATGTCTGGAGTCTGGCCTCAAGCCGTTTATTTTTCACATTTTGAACACAGTAAAATCTGGGGGGAAAGTTTCCTCGTGACAACTATTCCAACAAAGCTGAAGGCCTGACTACATCAAGACTCCTCTGTAGAGTACATGTCTTCACAAATCACAAAGCCCTGTGGCCTCTTCTGCAAGAATGGGTTCTAGTATCTGAGAAGCAATGCTCAGGGGGAGAGTCTAGGGAAGATGGGTTTGTAATAACCATAAGAGAAAACTCTTTTGCAAAGTATGTGG
>JADRCD010228947.1:0-13819 GCA_019843815.1 Montemys delectorum
TTTTACCATTGTTAAACAGGTATGCCTTTAAACAAATATTTGTGGTATGTTCATATTCTCAGCAATCCTGTTATCCACAGATATTAATTCAAGAACCTTTAGTGAAATTAATTTATTAAATTTTACAACTCAATGATGTTGTACAGCATGATGTTGGTTACAGAAAACTAATACCTGATTTTTGTCAAGTAATGTGATTGCAGTGGCACACGTCTTTAATCCCAGCACTTGGGAGGCAAAGGCAGGCGAATTTCTGAGTTCAAGGCCAGCCTGGTCTACAAAGTGAGTTCTAGGATGGCCAGGGCTATACAGAAAAACACTGTCTCAAAAAACAAAACAAAACAAAACAAAACAACCCAAATAACCAAACAAACCAAAAAACCCAAAAACCAACCAAACAAACAAACAAAATGTGATGCTAAAGGAGTTTGTTGTGTGTGGGGAAAAAACCTAAAGTTGCCTCATTAGTTAACCAATTTGTTATTTTTCTGTCAATGATTGTATGAAATCAGTCTGTGCTGAAAAACTAAAATTTAATAAAGGGATGGATTTATTTGTAGCATGGTATTTTAAAGTTGGATGAACTTATGAAAAGCTCTTTTAAGTGGTCAGAAAACAGCAGAAGAGAAAATAATGGAGAAATGAGAGTTTGTATTTTATAATAGGAACCAAAAGCTGGACAGTGAGTAGGCATGGAATCAGGGGAGTGGATGCTATGATCACACCAGTGAGTGGGCAAGGAGTCAGGGAAGTGGATAGTTTCCTTTGTGACTTCACGGTATCACCACACCAGCTCTGCTTTTGTTTAAGGTTCTAGTGAGCTTTCAAGTTGAGCTAATGTGTTGTTATTATCACTTATGTCATCGTACATCTGATGCTCACTCAAACCTGATTCGAAGATTAAAACCTCTGACTGAAGTATTCTCAAGTATTCCCAATGGTGCCGTTATTGGTAATTCTCAATGTGAACCTTTCTTTCACTGGGAGATGTAATGCTCTAAGCAGATACATTCTTAATTGTGTCTGTGGCTATTATTATTGCTATTGTGTCTTTTGTCATGGGTCCAGATCGTCTTATAAATTTAGGTGGAATACATAAAACATTGTTAACCAATAAATAACTCATTAATTTTCTAGATGCTAGCACTTTAACAATTTTCATTCCCAATTGAATTCCTACATTTACTCTCACATTCCAGCTCACTCCATGTTCTATGTTAAACCTCAGCAAATACTGAAGTGTCTAAGAGACTTTAATTACCCAAGAACTTCATCTACAATGGGTGACTATCTACCAAGCCTTATAATAAGGCTATGAATATCATTAAGGATAAATTTATGATTAAGAATTCTGTGTTAGGGATGGAGCAGAATGATAACCATGACACCGTCATTGCACAGGTGAACATATAACAGAGTCAGATGGAAGAAGCATAGATACAGATTCAGAAACAGATGGGTTTTAACCATGGCTATTTGTTCATTTCATACAATATATTTCTATTCTAGAATGAAAAAAATTTAATAACCTAAAATCATCAAGGAATAATTCTACTCCACTTCTTTTTCTTATTACCAGCCTTTAAAATGAAAAGACAGCCAGGTAGTAGTGGCGCACACCTTTAATCCCAGTACTTGGGAGGCAGAGGCAGGCAGATCTCTGAGTTCAAGGCCAGCCTAGTCTACAGAGTGAGTTTCAGGACAGCCAGGGCTATACAGAGAAACCCTGTCTCGAAAAAATAAGTAAGTAAGTAAATAAATAAATAAATAAATAAATAAAAATGAAAAGACAACAATAAAATCTTGGAGATGTATTTACAATTCCCTAAGTATATATTGTAAAGAACCATTTCATATCTGCTTTAATACATAAGAAAAGAAAAAGAATAAACTTGTAAACCTGTCAGCCTCTTTTATTCAAGGCACATAATTTTCTTAATTCATAAGCAAATAAAAATTAATTTTATATGCAGAAAAAAGTCCTTATTTCAACAAGGAGGAGATATATCAGGAATCTAAGCACTTTAATCCAAGCTGCCTGTGTAGAGCTTCTGAAAGTCAAATTTCCTTTCATTAGTCACAAAGAATTAGGTCTGTCATTTCATGTAAAGTCAGGTAAGCAGAGGGAGCCAATGTTACCATTCTCTATGACCTGTACTATCTAGAGTAAAAGATGGGTACTCTATAGTATATACCTCTGCATATCGTTCTTATTTATAGGTTTGAAAGAAATATAACTGTCTACATTTTGGGGAGCATAAAAGTTTTGTATTTTTTCTTCTAAATTATGTACCTGTGGGAATGGGACAAGACATTATTTTTATTGCTGGACATTCCGTTCAATGTCAATCTATTATAGCCACAGTGCAATGGTTCCTGGAGCCCCATGACCAAAAACTCAGTCATTTTTGGAGATTTCAAAATTCCTTTATATCCCAATATGTCATATTTTCGGATTATATAATTATTTGAATTAATATCATTAATAACTTTGTTTTTGAAATAATTCACTGGTTGTGCTAGCTGTCATGTCTACTGATGTCTCACTTTGGGATTACATGACATCAGCAGAGTGGCCTATTTCTCTTCCAGTTTATACTGCTTTATAGATCCATACAGTAATGCAGAAAATGCTTTCACTTACTAATGCAGCCTTGACATATTTGTCATGACAATCAATTGGGCCTTTCTGGAGGCTTAGCTTTGCCAATCGTTGAATGTTTTGACCTTGCAAATGGCTTAGTGCACTTTGGCCAAGGAAAATAGCAGAATTGAAGAATATACATTCTTCACCCTTGCTAGCCTTGCAACACTTTAAGAAAAAAACATTCCTAGTATCTGGAACAGTGTGTTAGAAATTAAGTACCAAAAAGCATTTATTTAATGCATTTATGAAATATTAAAGATGGAGGAATATAGGTATGATTTAACTTTAAATATTAATTCATTTTTAAAATACAACTTATTGGTGAAATATTCAGATAAATTAATGGCATCCATAATGACAGGTCTTACTACCTGAAAGAAAAGTAAGCATTCCTTAGCACATTCCCTGCTGCGTCTTCCTCAGCATGCTATCTGTCTCTATGTGGACAAGTAAGAAGGCTTCCTCTAACTGCACAGAACAGGAGAAAGTCAAAAGCATACATCGGGCAAGGACTGCCTACTTTTTCATCAAGCAGACAATTAGAAATTCTAAATCTTTGTTATGCTTGCTTTTCATATACAATTTTATTTATCAAATGTTTTCTGCTGCAAACATTGTTTGAAAATTTCAAACATGTTAACTATGCTGCTCCTGAAGATTTCCAGAGAGAGAGACAAATAAATAAGAAGAATAATGAATTATGGATATAAACTGAAAACATAGCTATAAATGTGGAGGGCAATGACTGCTAGCCACAGGATAACTTATGAACGTCAGAGAAATATTATGAGTGGTGGTATCTGAAGGCACTGTGCTGCCACAACTACAGAAAGCTCTGGAAATAGGCAGAATGGTTCTTTCAATTATTATGCTTCAATCACCCATACATGACAAAAAGCAGTGCAATCAACAATCAAAATAAAGTTGAGCCTCTTCCATGGAGATACATAGTCTGAAATGAACACTATATTCTCCAAGGCAGATTTATAAATGCTCAGTCCAGTATGATACAACATTCAGTAAGATGCAACAAAGTTCACAACTTACAGACATAAGGTACAAAAGTAAATTGCTTGTAAACTGGGTTTAGAATGCCCTTCTGCACTTTTTCAAACTTGAATGGACTCCTGGGCAGAGGTTTTAATCTGTCTTATCTGGCTGCCTTCTTGGAGAGTAAAATGACAGAAGGTATGTAGCTAGAAAAAGTACAGAGCTCTCTTCTCATGAACTCCCAGTAGAGGAAGAGGGGCTGGAAATTTCATAAGTGCAAACAAAGTGCTTTGATGAAATTATTCCTGTTCTCTCCCAATTTGTCCCCTTTCCTTCTCACTATTTTGTTGCAACCTTATTTGCTATTTGCATTGTTTAAAAACCAAGAAATAAACTTAAGGCTGCCTATGCCTGTACATGCATTGCATCATCGACTGGAACATGAGTAGCCTCTCACATCCTGCATCCCTGAAAACCACAAATTCTCCCTTCCTTGACAGCCATCAGTTGCTACTAGCAACTCTGCAAAGGGGTTGGGATTAATGAGCCCATCTTCTGGCCATGCTTAGACTTTGGTTGGTTTGATCTTGGGCCAGTTTGTGCACACAGTATTAGTTAGTATGAGTTAATGTAGGGCACATACTAGTTCAAAACTGACATTCACTATGTCTAAGATGGAAAAACTCTCCATCTTCATGATAGCCCCCGAGGCTTAGAAGAAGACTATATTGAAATCCCACTTAGAGCTATGAATTATATAGTCACCCATTCTCTGTATGGTAATCTCTGTTACCCTCGGAATCAAAAAGCATTTTCTCCAAAACAAAACCTCTCTAATGAGGTTAGATATGCACCAACCTATGAATATAGACAGATGAATTTGGGGTGGAAGTTGAATAAAATATTGCCTTTAGTCAAATACTAAGTTCCACTCCCGGGCCTATATTTTATCAAGCCATGGGCCTTTTGCCCAATTAATAATATGAGGCATGTGTTTCTTCTTGTAGATTGTGTTTCAAATCCAACCAGAAAGTGTATGATTGGCGTGTCATGCATAACATTTTTGAGTTACTGGTATTCTTGAACTTTGAACTGTCCTCATGACGAATGACTCTCAAAAGGGTAAACTCAGTTTCCTGAGAAGACATGAATTAGATATGATCAGAGGGAAACTGGAAACCATGTTAGTAGGAAACGTAATTACCCTAGTATGCAATGAGATTGTAGCTCAGAAAGCAAAGGGGAATCTAGTTTGGTACATTTTAGAGGAAGGGTGTTGTTCAGAAGAAAGGGCAAGTCTATGCAAGCCAGGATAACAGATGATGCAGGTTCAGAAGAAGATGTGTTCAGATTTCAGAATTAACACATAGCCTGGGCCCATGTTTAGATGGTTAACAAAAATAAAATATCTCTGCACAAAAATTAAAAATATAAACTCGCCATGTGTTTGGTGAGAACTATCTAGTCCTTTTTGAGCCTCTTCTTCTTCATCTTTAATTTGGAATACTACCATCTACTTCATGGATTTTTATAGGAGATGCAACTAGTAAATAACTCTATAAAAGATCTTGTGTTTAAAATGTACATAGCAACAAAAACTACCTCCCATTAAATGAGTGATTAGTCCCCTTACTTTGTTGTCATAGAGAGCGCTCATTGTCAGCAAGATCTACTAGAAAACAGGGGATGCCAATTACAGAATTACAACAGATTGGAATGTGTGGGAGATTATTGACTGCTAATTGATGTAGGAGGACTCAGTCCATTGTGGGATGTACTATCCTGGGAAAGGAAGCTGAGAAACAGAGGCCAAGCGAGCCATATTTCTCCATAGTCTCTACTTTAAGCAGCTGCCTTGGCCTCATTCTAGAATAAAAAAAAATACCTATAAGTCAAATGAACCATCTCCTTCACAGATTGTTTTTGATCTTGGTGTTTTATCACAGAAACAAAAGCTAACTAGAACTGAGGTTGGTATCAGGAACATAGATTATTGCTGTAATGAAAGCGAGCATATTGTTTTTACAGTGTGGGTACTTCAATCCTTCTTAGAAGGGAGAAAAATACCCAGGGAAGGAGTTGAAGAAACCAAGTGTGGAGCAGAGACTGAAGGAAGGACAATCCAGAGACTGCCCCACCTGGGCATCCTTCCCACATACAATCACCAAACCCAGACCCTATTGTGGATGCCAGCAAGTACTGGCTGAGAGGAGTCTGATATAGCTATCTTCTGAAAGGATCTGACATTGCCCGATTAATACAAAAGTGGAGACTCACAGCCATCCATTGGATTGAACACAGGGTCCCCAATGAAGGAGCCAGAGAAAGGACCCAAGGAGCTGAAGGGCTTTGCAGCTCCATAGGAACAACAATATGAACTAACCAGTACCCCCCAGAACTCCCAGGGACTAAACTACCATGGTGTGACTAATGGCTCCAGCAGCATATGTATTGCAGAGGATGGCCTAATCAGTCATCAATGGGAGGAAAGGCCCTTGGTCCTGTGAAGGTTCTATGCCCCAGTGTAGAGGAATGCCTGGACCAGGAAGATGGAGAGGGGAAGGGGGGAGGGAACAGAGGGTTTGTTTTGTTTTGTTTTGTTTTTTCCAGAGTGGAAACCGGGAAAGAAGACAACATTTGAAATGTAAATAAAGAAAAAAATCTAATTAAGAAAAAAATGCTTTCTTTGAAGATGGTGGAATACTTGGGAACACTGTGCTAGATAAGCCATTGACCTTGGAAGATAAGACTGCAGGTGATAGAGGCCAAACTTTCAAAAGAAAGTTTGAGTCTCTTACAGCCTCTGGTGCGGTCCTTCAAGTAGTGCATTGGAATCTCTGGAAGTGAAGTATTATTTTTTCCTTCACTGGGATTGCAGATGGTGGTCGTTTGAAGCCAAAATGTAACTATAAGAGAGAGACAATATTGAGGTGAGATCTTCAAGGGCATATTTCCTACAGACACAGAGGCTATGATCTGTGGCTTGGCCAAAATTGCATAACAGTCTGGTTGAATGATGTGTCAGATTATGTGTCTTCCACATATACCAGTTTTGACTGGCTGAATGGGGTAATGGAGAGCAGCGGAGGCTTGGCACTGTGAGAGACTATCAAAGACCATTTGTGAAGGTCTAGCCTTACCTTCAGTAGCAATGTCAGGACAATGTGGTAACCTCCATGGAAAGTGGCAAGTAGTGACTAGAGTCAGCCTGAGCTAAGAGACAAGATGGATACATTGATAGTGGCAGAAATGGAGAAGCAGAATTGCCTCAACCCTTATATTCTATAAAATTCTGAGTTTTAGACATCACATTCTGTTCGTTTGTTTTTATTTAAGTGTTATTGTTTTATATGCTGTTTCTTTCCTTTTGAAAACAGAAAGTATATAGGCTATTGTTTTTATTGTATTTTTATTTTATTTTACAGGAATATTTCAGTTAAGAAACTGGATTTTTTTTAAGAGATACTGCAGATATAAGATGTGTCCCATCATTGAAGAATACTGTCTTTCTCTTTCCCAGCAGCAACCAGCTGCCAAAAGCTCCTCAACAAGGGGTTGTGCTTTGCTTGCACGACTTTGTTAAACTTGAGTTTATTCATGCTCATTCATGCTTTCCCAATCACTGTGAGTTTATATGTGCATCTGCCCTGTTAAATCTGCCAAAGAAAGTTCTGTTTCCATGGACTCTCTCACCACCTCTGGCTCTCTGGCTCTTTAGTTCTTTGTTCCTCCACTTCTGCATGGGTCACTGAGAGTTTGTGAAAGGATGACAAACCAGTTGAAACTCCAGATGAACTTTGGGGATATTGTAGTACAAAAGAGACCTCTATATTCTATTTTGTGTAGTTTTTACTTTCAAAACCTGTTAGAGTTAAGATTTTGGTTGTATGTTCAGAGTAGTTCGACTTTTGATTACATTTTTGTAGGTATAGTTGATGTTGGGTTTGGGAGACAGCTCCTGAGGGCTTTCGGGATTTTGAGTTTTTATTCAAAGATACGACCACAGACATGCTGAATATAAAGCTTGTCGTTTTGACTACATTTGCTTACTCATAGCACTCAGCATTTGCCTTGTCTCTATTCCTCAATGGCTGCAATTACAGTGAATGCTAACACACACACACACACACACACACACACACACACACACACACAAACATTTTTATTCAGATATAGGGAATCAACTCACTCCTTCTTGAGCAAAAAGCACTTTTATATTAATAGGCCTGTTTTTTAATTTTTTAAACTTTTTTTCCTGTGGACCCAAGATATTATTTTAGTGTCAATTTAAAAAAAAATCACAACATAGATGGAAAGGACCCAAGCTAATTCATTTTATTGACATGTTTGATTTCAATACAACTGCTCAGTTATGCCCAAAAGAGGTAATGTCATCAGACTTTACAAATTATTTAAATGATCTTTTTTAAAAGAAAAAAATAGTATTTTTGTCATGTAGAATAAAAGCCTTAAGGAAGGAGACCAAATTTTCAATGAATACAAAATAAAATGGTAAAAATAAACATATCAATAACTGTGACCTGCGCACAACCGTCTCGCCAGCAAGAACGCATGCTGACACCAGGATCCTTCTGCAACAACCGTTTATTGCATCTTCAAGAGGGAGACCCCAAGCCCTGAAAAGGAGCTGCTTACATATCCCCTGGAGCGGCATGTTCATTTCTGATTGGCTGCTTACTCTGGAGCGCATTACGCCCCGGGATGGGCTGTGACTTGGCTCAAATTCTGCTAGCACCTGCGCAATTCACCTGTAAACTTGGGAGAGCACCAGATGTCAGCGCCATCTGCTGGCTATCACCGCTCACCTAGGCTCTCTACAAATAACTCAATTCTTCCCCAATAATGGAGAAGTATAATATCACTGTAAATGTAGATGAGAGCCTCTTGTACTCACTTGGAAAAGTACTGGAACTGATAGCTATAAAACTTATTTTTTTAAGGAGTCAGCACCTTAGCTTTAGAAGATCTCTAACATATATCACATTTTTCATCTCATCTCTGTTTGCTAATGCTCTAGGCCCAAGGGTTCAGTATCTCAGAAAACGGCTGTGATACACATAAGCACACCACAAAGACTCCTTTTATGTGATATGAATAAGTGCTTTCATTACAAAGTCAGGTACCCTGATTTACTCTCCTTCCAATTCCAGTTAGGTTAGGTTGTTGATCTTTTTTTAACCTCTTTCTTTTATTTTTGTTTTATTTTATTTTAAAATCTATTTAAACACGATAAAAGTAAAGAAACCTCTTATAAAGTCCTCTAGGAAAGGAAATTGTGACAAGTTCCTGATTAGACAGAAACTGTTCCATCTCCAAGGGAGAATATGCACCATAACTGTGGCTTCATAGAATGAATTGGGTAGTGTTCCTTCTGTTTCTATTTTGTGGAATAGCTTAAAGAGTATAGGTATTAGGTCTTCTTTGAAAGTCTGATAGAATTCTGCACTAAGTCCATCTGGTACTGCGCTTTTATTGGCTGGGAACTTTTAATGACTGCTTCTATTTCTTTAGGTGTTATTCTGCTGCTTAGATGGTTTATGTGATGCTGGTTTAACATTGGTATTTGGTATCTTTCTAGAAAATTGTCCATTTCATCCAGTCTTCTAGTTTTGTTGAGTATAGGCTTCAGTAGTAGTAGGATCTGATGACTTTTTGAATTTCTTCAGTTTCTGTTATATTTCCCTTTTCATTTCTGATTCTGTTAATTTGGATACTGTCTTTATACACTCTGAATACTCTGGCTAAGAGTTTATCTATTTTGTTGATTTTTTCTCAAAGAACCAGCTCCTGTTTTTTTGTTTGTTTGTTTGTTTGTTTGTTTTCCTTTGTATAGTTCCTTTTGTTTCTACTTGGTTGATTTGATGCCTGAGTTTGATTTCCTGCCATCTACTCTTCTTGGGTGTATTTGCTTCTTTTTGTTCTAGAGCTTTCTGGTGTGGTGTTAAGCTAGTAGTGTATAATCCCCCTAGTTTCTTTTTGGAGGAATTCAGAACTGAGTTTTCCTCTTCGGACTGCTTTCATTGCGTCCCATAAATTTGGGTATGTTGTGCTTTTATTTTCATTAAATTCTAAAAGGTCTTTAATTTCTTTCTTTATTTCTTCCTTGATCAAGCTATCATTGAATAGAGCACTGCTCAACTTCCATGTGTATGTGCACTTTCTGTTGTGTTTGTTGCTATTAAAGACCAGCCTTAGCCCCTGGTGATCTGATAGGATGCATGGGATTATTTCAATTTTCTTGTATCTGTTGAAGCCTGTTTTGTGGCCAATTATATGGTCAGTTTTGGAGAAGGTAACATGAAAGGCTGATAAATATATATATTTGTTTGCTTTATAAATATATGTTATATCCATTGGGTCCATAACTTCTGTTAGTATCAATGTGCCTCTGTTTAGTTTGTGTGTCCATGATCTGTCCATTGATGAGAGTAGGGTGTTGAAGTTTCCCACTATTATTGTGTCTGGTACACTGTGTGCTTTGAGCTTTAGTAAAGTTTCTTTTATGAATGTGGGTGGCTTTGCATTAGGAGCATAAATGTTCAGAACTGAGAGTTCTTCTGGGTAGATTTTTTTCCCTTTGATGAGTATGAAGTTTCTTTCCTCATCCTTTTTGATAATTTTTGATTGAAAGTTGATTTTATTCTGTATTATAATGGCTACTCCAGCTTGTTTCTTGGGACTATATGCTTGGAAAATTGTTTTCCAGCCCTTTACTCTGAGTTAGTGTCTTTCTTTGACACTGTGGTATGTTTTCTGTATGCAGCAAAATGCTGTGGCCTGTTTACATATCCAGTCTGTTAGGCTATGTCTTTATTTGGGGAATTGAATCCATTGATGTTAAGAGATATTAAGGAATGCTAATTGTTGCTTCCTGTTATTTTTGATGTTATTTTTATGTTTGTGTGGCTATCTTCTTTTGGGTGTTTTGAAAGAAAGATTATTTTTTTCTTTTTCTAGGGTGCAGTTTTCCTCCTTGTGTTGGTGTTTTCCATCTATTATCTTTTGTAGGTATGCATTTGTGGAAATAATATTGCATAAATTTCTTTTTGTCATGGAAATATCTTGCTTTCTCCATCTCTGGTAATTCATAGTTTTGGTGGGTATAGTAGCCCAGGCTGGCATTTGCGTTCTCTTATGGTCTGTATAACATCTGCCCAGGATCTTCTAGCTTTCATAGTCTCTGGGGAAAATGCAGGTGTAATTCTGATAGGTCACCTTTATATGTTACTTGACCTTTTCCCCTTACTGCTTTTAATATTATTTCTTTGTTTTGTGCATTTGGTGTTTTGATTATTATGTGACTGGAGGAATTTCCTGGTCCAATCTTTTTGGAATTCTGTAGGCTTCTTGTGTGTTTATGGGCATCTCTTTCTTTACATTAAGGAAGTTTTCTTCTATAATTTTGTTGAAGATACTTACTATCCCTTTAAGTTGTGAATCTTCACTCTCTTCTATACCTATTATCCTTAGGTTTTGACTTCTCATTGTGTCCTGGATTTCTTGGATGTTTTGGGTTAGGAGCTTTTTGCATTTTCCATTTTCTTTGACTATTGTATCAATGTTTCTACGATATCTTCCGCACCTGAGATTCTTTCTTCTATCTCTTGTATTCTGTTGGTGATACTTGCATCTATGACTCCTGATCTCTTTCCTAGGTTTTCTAACTCCAGGGTTATCTCCCTTTGTGATTTCTTTATTGTTTCTATTTCCATTTTATATCCTGGATGATTTTGTTCAATTCCTTCACCTGTTTGGTTGTGTTTTCCTATAATTCTTTAAGAGATTTTTGTGTTTCTTTTTTAAGGGCTTCTAACTCTTTATCTGTGTTCTCCTGTATTTCTTTAAGGGAGTTATTTGTGTCCTTCTTAATGTCCTCTATCATCATCATGAGATGTGATTTTAAATCAGAGTCTTGCTTTTCTGTTTTGTTGGGCTATCCAGGCCTCACTATGGTGGGAGAACTGGGTTGTGATGAAGATGTAGAACTCTCAACTCCTCCTGGACCATGCCTGCCTGGATGCTGCTGTGCTCCTGCCTTGATGATAATGGATTGAACCTCTGAAAGCCAGCCCCAACTAAATGTTGTCATTTTAAGTGTTGTCTTGGTCATGGTGTCTGTTCACAGCAGTAAAACCCTAACCAAGACAGTTACTTTTCTAGTTGCTATAACAAAACAGGTGACACAAACTTAGGAAGGAATGGTTTAACTGAGATAATAGTTAAGGGATACAGTATATCACAGCACACTTGTATTCCAAAGGATGTGAACAATTGTGAGAGAGAGGGCTCACGTTGCAATGGCCAGCTTCTTTCCTTCAAAGTCCACCAGACTCACTTCTTCCTCTAGAGTTCCACCTCCTAAGGTTCCACAACCTCTATTACAACATAGCCATCTATGGAGCCTGAGGAGGAGTTTCATATTCAAACCTCAATACTTAGTTAATATTGAAGTTAATATTAATTCAGTTAAATTTTAGCTAATATCAATGTCTCTCATTTACATAGTAAATAAGATATAAACTGTTCCAAAATGCTTAATAGCAAGATCTAAAATAATTTTTCTATGACCATTCTTGTTCTTATTTATGTTCTTTGTTATTTAACTAGAACTTATCTGTGAAGTTTTCCCAGTAGTGACTCGAATGGCGTTTCACCTGGAATTCATTCTCTTAAAGCTAATTTGAAAACTATAACTCGTCTTGGAGTATAATAAAAATTTTTGTTTCTGTGCATAAGTTGAATATTTTTTTCTGGATTACTTAGTTTTGTTTAAATCTAAATCCTTTGGATGTCCCTTCACCAGCAGAGAAGAGATTTTCTCTTGCTTAATGTCTTTGAAACTAATGTTTATCTCCAGGTAAAGTTAAAACTCCTAATGAACTCTATTGTTGTATAATTAATGATACAAATTGTTCTTTTCTCACAGCAGGAATTCAGTGTGCATTTAATAAATTGGAGTTTAATTAATATATTCCAAGCTGTTGAATTGAGTTCACTTTTACAAAGTTGAGTCACTTTGAAAAAGAAGACATACCTGGACCTGGAGATAAAAAAGAAAAAAAAAATACTACTAGATAATGAGACAGAGAAGATGCAATTTTTTCATGAAATAGCAAAGATATTGTTCCCTCTTCTTTGTCATTACAGTATTTTCCCTGTCCAATCACATTAGGGCAGTGGGAGGCTTGTGATTGGACAGGAGAAGGGAGGCAGATCGAGGAGTTGAGGAGACAGAGAGAGAGGTCTCAGGAGGAGAGGGAGAACAAGCATGGAGGCTGCATTGTGTTATCAAAAGGTTAGAAGGTGTTAAACCTTTTTTTTTTTTTTTTTTTTTTTTTTAAATCAGGCAGTGTTTTATTTTCCTTTTAAAATTGAATAAATACTTCTTGATGACTGCACATGGGGTAAGGCTGCTTGGTAGTTGAGAAAGGTTACAGCAACGGTGCTTTCCTGGCTGTAGTCTTCAGTATTGAGTGGAATGACTTGTATGACGTCACTGTCAAACCAGCAAGACCGCATTTATGCAGCCATCGTTTTCAGGATTGTTGGTAACTTGGGCATACTTTCCCCAAATCACTTTGCCTCCTTGTGTCACGAGGCCCAACTCGCTCACATTCACTTCAGTAACTGTGCCTTTGGTGATCACACCCGGGGTTGTATATAATTGGGATGATGGATTCTTTTTCACACCAAGTATAGGCAGGCAAAAGGTAGCTTTCAGCTCAGGGTGTGTCACATGTGCTTTTTTGAAACGTAGACCTATTGGCCTAATGAACCTTTCATATTTAGGTGGTTTTCTTGTAAAGCCATCACCAACAAAGCAGACTTTAGTAACCATTCTCTTCCATGTCTTCTTTTTTCTTTTTCCTGTTCGAATAACTTTCAATACTTCTGTTTCTCTTTGGGCACGAACTTTAGGTAGAGGGACCTCCCATTTTCCCGCCTTTTCTTTTCGTTTCTGCTTAATCATGTTGGAAAGTACTTTTGCTCTGGACTGCCCCTCTCTGTCCAGCAGATAGGCGGGAACTGCTCCCTGTGGAGTCTTGTCATCATCCTTCTGCTTGGTGTTTCTCTTTTCATGCATCTTAATAGTCTTTTTCATTTGTATTTTCTCGGCATGGCGCTGTTTATGGTAGAGCTTAGCCTTCAGGCCAATCATTT
>JADRCD010228947.1:14219-47583 GCA_019843815.1 Montemys delectorum
TTTTTTTTTTTTTTTTTTTTTTTTTGCCTTCTTTGAACATTCATGGGCCTCTCGACCTTCTTTCTTTCTTTTTTTTCTCATGGTGGTCCAAACGATATCCATATCGTTTGCGATGCAATTCAATGTATTCATTTTGTGGCATGATGACAGCCATGGAGCAGCCGTCCGCGACCTCCCGGGTTCCAAAATACTCTTAGTTTCTGGGTGTCACTGGTCCACGAGCCTGCTTCGTTCAGGCCGGAACAGGAAAGGCAAATTCTGTTATTATTGATATGTAAATCTGATTGGCTAATTAAGCATTAAGAGTCTAGCTTCTACTGGGTAATTAGGTGTTGAGATGGCTAACCAGGGATGCATGAAGGCATTGCATGAAAGTCAGAGGAACTTGGGGGGCCCATCCAAGAATTGACCCAGTAGGAGCCATGTGGCCTCTCAGCTCTGGCAAGTTGGCAGACTGAGAGACCAAGTAAGTGAGATCACCTGGTGCAGGGGCTAGCTCTAGAGAGCTGCTGGCAGTGGCAGGAGCATTGGAGTTTGGCCTGCCCCTGCTGAGAATTGGAGGGTTCATTTTATAATATTCCCCACAACACAATCATTAGTTTAAATTAGTATTTACAATAATTTTACAGTACCCCTTTAAGAGCTAAGTTTCTATGTTTCTATGTGTGCCTAATACCATGAATTGCATGATAATATGTATTATATTTAATTCAGTTCTGCTTTGAAAGTTGCACAGAGCACTTCACCCATTGTTTATATTAAACTGC
Source organism: Montemys delectorum (assembly GCA_019843815.1). Lineage (NCBI taxonomy): Eukaryota > Metazoa > Chordata > Mammalia > Rodentia > Muridae > Montemys > Montemys delectorum. The sequence continues at coordinate 14,987 of JADRCD010228947.1, forward strand.
TTTTTAATTGATAAATGAATAAATGTACAAACAAAGGACTGAAATCTGGAACTTGAGATTCTTGGATCTCTCAAAGGAAAGTCTCAATGCAGTGTTGAAAGTTGTGGCATAGAAATGTGTAATTTAAAATTCCTATCATTATTATTATTATTATTATTATTATTATTATTATTATTATTATGCTGAAAATGGAAATAATTAGCCACAGTTTCTGAAGTACATTTTCTATTAATGGACTTCCAAATAGTTATTCTGTATCTTACTTTTCTTGTTTTTATTCTAGATGCGTTCTGAGAATTTGTTGTCGTCGTTGTTTAAGTGAATGAAGTTTCAGCTTCCATATGATTTCTGACTGTTATATATCAATAGACATGTCCCTTCTGGTTGCATGTGCATCTCACATTCCAATACCTGTAAAACTTCCTGAAAATCTCTGTTTTGATTTTCTGCCTAGAATTGGACACACGGAATGCCTATTAGGGGGACTATTATTAGTAATCAGAACAATGAGAATTTCCTTAGCTATAGTTATGGACCTCTGGAACATGAGGGGCATATTCAATCCGATCCCAGTACACATATGATAGAGGAGGCTCTGAAATTCTTGAAATATTGCATATAGTACTGTTTACATGCAATCCAAGTGATTTAGAGTGCCGACAACTTATGCTCTCCCCATACAGAGATTCAGTGTTCTCTCTACAGAGATATTTCTTCTGCTGAAATGTACTCACTAAATCACCATTATCTCTTCTTTTCCTAAATAAAACAAAGCTAAATAATAACAACAAAATGAAGTAAATTTAAAAAAGAAAAGAAGGTCACTACTTGTTTATGTCTTCACTTCTCAATATGACACAATATATTTTATTAACTGTCATTTACTTCTTTTTAACTTCATGGGTGGTTTGGTTTTATATATGTCTCTGTAACACATGTTCAGATATAACACATGTGTTCCTGGTATTTTGGACCATAGAAGAGGGCATTGGTTCCCCTTTTATTGGAGTTATTGATGTTTATAAGCAGCAATGGGAGTGCTGAAAATCACAGATGGGTCCTTGGAAAGTTTAGCCAGGGCTGTTAACCACTGAGCCATCTTGCCTGCCCCCTTAATATCTTCAACTTTTACTTAATGTTTTGACTCTTGAACCTCTTTAGAAAATACTACTGATAGTAATTTCCTTACAGGAAAAAAATTGATAATAAAGAACTAAGATAGTCCTGCCATGTATATTCTTTGGTTGGTGGTCTAGTCCCTGGGAGCTCTAGGGTGTCTGACTAGTTGACATTGCTGCTCCCTCCATGGGGCTGTAAACTCCCTCAGATCCTTCAGTCCCTTCTCCAACTCGTCCCTTGGGGACCCCATGCTCAGTCCAATGGTCGGCTGTGAGCATCTGCCTCTGTATTTGTCAGGCTCTGACAGAGCCTCTCAGGAGACAGCCATATCAGGCATCTGTCAGCCAGCACTTCCTAGTATCCACAAAAGTGGAGGTACCCCTGGCTCCACCGCATATGTGGCAGAGGGTGGCCTTGTTGGACATCAGTGGGAGGAGAAGACCTTGGGCCCTAGTGTAGGGGAATGCCAGAGAGGGAAGACAGGAGTAGGGTGGGAGCACCCTCATAGAGGCAGGTGAAGAGGAAGAAGGGGAGACTGGGAAAGGGGAAAACATTTGAAATGTAAATAAAGAAAATATCCAATAGGAAAAAAATTTAACTAAGATAGTGTGATTTAAACCATCATGGTGGTACAAATGTAAAAGAGTTTCAAATTGAAGGACAACCCAGACCACATATAAAGGCCATGTCTAAATACACACACACACACACACACACACACACACACACACACACACACACAGTATAAGGATGTAAGAGACAAGAATTATAGGTCACGGAAACAAAGATAGAATAGAGATGTTACTTTTTAAGTGTTAGAGAATAAAACAAACCTTTCAAGTAGGAATCAAGGCCATAATAAGGACAAAAGAGAAGGCCACACATTGAAGAACAACCTGAGTGAGCATTGGCAAGACAAATGTTAATACAATGGCTTTATACCAAAAAGAATGTGCTTCAACAGGATAGCTGCTTAAACAGAGTTCCGTCTTAGGAGAAACAGCCAGCATGGTTGGGAGTACACTCACAGACCAATCTTTATGATAATCAAGCCTTAGCGATTTAGAAATCACTTCAGACAGCACAGCTATAAAATGGTTTGCAAGCTTTTATTTAAATGATGAAATTTGCTTTTAGGTTTTATGAGTCAAAAGGTTAAAGGAGAGAGATTATAATTTCTTTCCCTTGTCATTTTGTGTTCCATTTCAACATTCAAGCTCCTGAATAGTCAGTTGTTCTGTGGTGCTTGGAAACTGTTTAAGGAAACAATTATTTTATTAGTCTTAAAAAACGGAATTACAGTTGAATACCTGACTCATTGTACATGAACTGTATTTTATGGTGTTATACAGAGAAATATAGACTAATGAATATACCTTATGAAAAGAAAGGCACTAAGATTAAAGGTTTTGGATATTAAAAAATAAAACATGATAGCAGGCTATGTAAGAGAATACCTTTCTGTATTCTCAATTACTTTCCTGTATGTGATGAAGGCAGAAGAATTTCCTAGCTATCTGCATTAAGTCGGGTATTGTCTTTATAACCATAAATATAATCAAGATGTATGTAATTCCAAGAACTATCCAAAATTCAACAATTTGTTTGTCTAATAAGAGAAACAAACACTGAAAATATGCTTTGTATGACTTGATACAATACACATCTACTTACATGGATCAAGGGTCACCACTGGAGCTCAGGAATTCAGATAAAACTAAGAATGGCTTGGCAGCTATGCATACAGAGTCACAATTTACCTGCGAAGATGTCAGAAGGGGTTGTTCAGAAGAAACAAACAAACCAACAACAAGCAACAGAATTTCAAACGTGAAAATAGTTAATAGTGTCTGTCTGTTTCAAATTCCTGGATTATTCCTGTAAGGGGCAGTGGATTGAGACCATTTTTCTGTTTTGGGGCTTAGGGGACATGTGCACCTTGTGAGAAATAGGGTAAATTTCTCCAGAAGTAGATATAAGTTGTTATATAAGTTGTTATAATAGTCCTTTGTGTTTACCTTTTATCATGCCTTCCAGAAAATGATAATAGACACTCAGAATGTCATACAAAACCAGGAAGGACAGCTTATCCTTTTACATGAGGCTAAGTATAATTTCAAGAGTTTCTCCTCCTCAAGAATGACTAAGATAAATGAAGAAATATCATTGGATATAATGAAAAGTTGTTCATGGCCATATTTGAAACTACTAGGAAAATTCTAGAAAATAGAGTAGGTTATATCAAGGTAGTAACAGTTGCATAATTGTAATTGAGGAGGAACAAATAGAGATATCATGAACTATATTTAGCTTTTTATGACAAATTTCTCATCTTTAAAAATTGTCATTCTCTGTGTGTGTTTGTATGAAGCACAATTAAAATTTATACTGAGAATGATTACAGCATTACTTAATGTTATAAAAGTGAAATAGAATCCATCATGGAATATTTTTGTTGAATAATTAAAATTTTCAAGTATATTATTATTAGAACAAACCACAGTTCAGAAATAAATCACCATGTATATGTATATGCTGTATGTATGTATTCACCAGCATCTCAAAGCAAACAGATTTGAGATTGTATATGGTTCAGCTGAGGACATGGGAAAATGCATTGGTCGAGTTAATGAAATATACAAAGATCGTTAAGGGTTTCTGATAGATTAAGACTGGGTAGATAGTTCTATTGGGATTCAATTTGTGCCACCAGAGAATGGTATGAGGTAACAGTTTTCCTTCAGACGCCGCCTTGTGGTACAATGAAGAACTACAACTATTGACCAAAGCACAAATGAAGTACAGAAATGGCCGACTGATGAACTCTTCTCGTTAGTAATTTTCTGCCCAAGTCTTATCCACGATGGGTGAAGCTAACTGATTCAGGAGGCTGAGTTGTGTAGCTTATGGAGATCAGTCACCCTCCATTCTTATCTTACACACTGAACAAGAAAGAGAAGAACAAATGGTTGGAAATTGATCTGGAGAATAGACAGTAGGACTCTTGTATAAGAAAATGGTAATGCATTAGACATCTGATTCAGAAACTTTGTTCTCAAGTGCTGAGCTATTTCTAGGCATGGCCTTTGCATAAGCTATGGCAAGGATAACATTTTAAGGCATCTAAGCTAGTAATGCTTTATGTTTTCCTTTGAGATTTCAGAGAACAAAAGATTTTACTCTTTGAACTAGGGCAGAGTTGATTTGAATGGTAACTATATTTCTTGAGGAAGGGGGCAGATTTGGTTATGGAACAAGTGTTTTATGTTAAAATATCATTTAAAAGTTTAATATAATTTACGTAGCAAAAATAAAAAAAACTACAATATGTTATGTGAGAATTCCACAATGTCTATGCATCTGAGACAAACTATAAATATATTTGTGTTCATACTCTAAGAGTAAGTGTGCGACATATTTACATATGCATGCCTCAATCTGTGCCCTATTCAAACACCAGGGTAGAATTTACAGCTACCTTCTTTGCTCAATTAGAGCCTTTTTAAGAAGCTATGCAAAGTTTTTTTTTTTAATTAAAAATAGTACCCTGTGAAACAGTTGAATCTAAAATAGACTATGTGTGAAACTCAGACACTAAAATAGAATTCCTACCACCCCACAAATCCAAATACTTTAATCATCTCTCTCTCTCTCTCTCTCTCTCTCTCTCTCTCTCTCTCTCTCTCTCTCTCTCTCTCTCTGTGTGTGTGTGTGTGTGTGTGTGTGTGTGTGTGTATATGTCTGTGTGTGTGTGCTTTAGTGTGTAACATAATCAGGTCTGTCTGAGTTACTTAATGTTACTCTTTCAGGATCGTTTGTGGATTCCATGAAAATAATAAAATAAACACATATGAGAAAGCTTGTTTTATTTTCCAATATGTAAAAGATACTATTTGATTCCATTGTCTCTGGTTTGCACTCTAGACATGCAGCTTCCCAGATAACTGTGGCATGAGAACATGTGCTAGCATGTGTGTTAGAGTCTGACTATATAATTTAGTAGCTTCCAGCTAACTTAGCTCATATTCTCACCAATGAAAAATCTTTCTCAAAATGGAATGTGTAATAAAATGTAGTCTCATTATCTCTGTAATATCAAAATCTACCAGGAGCCCAGCTTCTTATAGGTGTCATGTGATGCCATTGATATTATGCTAGGTGAGACAGAGGCTTGTGAAAATTGACAAAAAAAACAGTAGATTGGATTTAAAATCAAATGTGTAATGAATTCTGGGGTGTTCTTGCAGCATACACCAGTAATGCATCACACAGCTACACAGTAGTGCTGCTCTGAGTCTCTGTCATGCAGGCATGGCATCAAGCATGCTTTTCCTGCCACAAAGCAATAGTGAACACTGCTTAAAATGCCTGAGCTCTTGTTTGGGGATGTTGTATATTCTGTAATGAAGTGATTATACTGACATGCTGAGCTTTTTGCTCTTTTACAAACACAATGTTTTAACTATAGATATCCAATATTTCACTGTCTTTCTTACTCTTCCCCACAATGGTTATATCAATGTATGTATATATATATGTAACTTGAGTCTCATAAAAAGATGAATTTTGGCATAGTGCAGATTCCCCTCAATTTATTTTGCCATTTGTGCTGGCTATGTTTTTATGTGAAGTGGCATTGACAATTGTAAATTTTAACAGGTCACTCAATTCTGACAGACTTGGAAGACACTCTATATCTACCGTATTCAGTCAAATTTTCCTCATGGAAAATATGTAAGCATATCCACTTTCTTTACAGACAAACTTGTCTTCAGCTTTAACAAATGATACCATCATATGCATAAGAGGCTTTACATTGCATTTATTGTGATTCATTATCATGAAGTATTTGATTTCTATATTCATTTTACACACTTCTGTACATGAAGAGGCTTGTAAAAATACGTCAGAAGAATATAAAATTGCAGTGAAAGTGTTTATGGAGCTACTAGCTAGAGTATTGACTTGTGGATAATTTTCTTTTGTTGCTTTAAAAAGTTATCGGACCTCTCACCTCTCCATTTTAGGGTCAGCAGAAGTACTTTTAATATTCACAAGACTTATTTCCAGGAATTGGTTCTGTTGAGGAATTTTGCTAGAGTGGAGCTGAAAGAGCAAAGAAATTCATGGAAGAGAAACAATGTGAAGATTTACACTATCCTAGTATCTGTTCTTCAGTAAGTTGGTAATTCTGCTTCTTCTCCTTCTTTGGTAAATTGTTGTTAATGCTTTTATCTCTTCTACTACTGGTACACACAGTTATGTGTTGTGAACTCACAACTGTGTGTGTATGTGTGTGTGTTTGTGTCTTTGTGTATCTCACTTGGACATTGTTATCTATTACTATTTCACCAAGCCCCTAAAACACCTAAGACTTATTAGAAAGTTCTGCATAGAGTTTGGCTATTTTTTAATCACAACAAACTACATTTTACTACTAAAGATCTTTAATTCTCAATAGAATTTTATATGTCAATTATTGATATCATTTGGGAGTTAACTGGACAGAGCTAATTTATCAGAGAGAAATCTTTTCTAGGACTTGTGTAAGCGAATGAGAGAAATTTAACCAGAGCCAAGATTCTTGCACTTTTATTTTCCTCTGATGTCCTCTACAGGAAGAGACAGAGTCACCACAATGAGCTGTTAGGGCCTTTAAATTATTATTATTTTTTCTCCTTTACCCTATGAAAGCAAAGACGGTACCCATGCCACATGAAACAGAACACTCACCGAGTTATCCCATCAGATGAATTCCCATTCTGCTTTACGTAGCTCATATTCTGTGTAGTATAAAGACAGGGAATGAGGAGGTAAAGATGTATATGAGGAGTTCAATGTGGTGAGATGAAAGGCATTTTCTCCGGGAAATTGAAAAATAATTTAAACACATGAAATGGTTAGCAATAGAAGCCAGAAGGTAGAATAAATGACAACCTGATATGTATGGCATTTGGGAAATTTGAACTAAGTAGTTAGAAATTTGTCATTCTTGAACATTTGTTACTATTATTGTCTTATGTTTCATCACAGTTCCTCCCCAAAATTCTGGTTTAATCTTTGACAAATAATGCTAATTAGATGACATTTTATATTTTCAAATTAATGATGTCATGTATGATAGAATTAAATGAAAAGAGATACTTTTATTACACATTTTCTTCTATTATTTTAGAAAAATCCTAGTTCCATATACATTATAGATGGCCATCCTCCATATGAGCTAATAGTGCCTTGACAGGATTTTTTTAAATTGTTGATTTTTAACCAACTATGTAGAAAATACAATGTACCTATTCATTTTTTTAAGGCTACGTATATTACTCTAAATGTAGTAAATTTAAATTCAGCCTGCTTCAGGTGGAATTAAATATGTGATTTAACTGACATCTGTACTCTGGTGAAATACATCTGAGATACACAAAGAACAGTATTTTTATGGGTCCTTTTAGCCATGAATTGAATCATATATTTTTAAACTATTGCTTTTTACCAAGTGTCTTTCGCTGTATGCACGAGATTAGAGACACAAATGAAAAGTCTGTGTTATGCCACAATCTGAATGCTGAATCTAATGCAAGAAATGAAATGTGCTTCTCCAATTGTATCCATTTTACACAGAGTGAAAAGTTTGAACTTCAGGTAGGAGTTCTGCAATATGACAGAGATGGGTCAAACTACCAAGATTTCAAATAGGCTTATTACTTAATTGTAACTTGATGAGAAACAGGAAAAAATTGAAACCAATTAGTCTGCCTGCTTTGTTGTGTATCTGATAACACATTACATGTGTCTTGTTCTGCTGACTTGAACTCATCAAGACTTGAGCATACCTTTTTAAAATTTTTCCCCAAAGCTTGTTACACAACAGATGGGATGTCTAACAGCCTCTTCTATTTAAAACATGCAAGTTCTAATCAACAGGAGGGTTTTAGAATGTTAAACCAGCCAGCCATAAGAAATGTGTCATGCAGTTTCCTGTCATTTTAATTAATTAGATAGCATTATTTGTTGTCCCCAATGAACCTAAATGAGCTCAATAGTGGGATAATAGCTTCATTCTTATCAAGAGATCATATTTATATTATTCATTTGAATTAGAAAAAATAAATGTTTTAAGATGATTGAATTTATAAGAACTGATTTTGTTGATATAATAATGTGAACTAACACTATTTCTTGTGATTATATAAATATCTTAAGGTTTTATCTTCAGATGCTTTTACTTGAAATTTAACTTGTATCTAATACATTATATCCATAATTTAAAGTTATAAATCTTATAAAAAATATAAAATGGTAATTTTATAGAAAATTATAAAATTTTTAAAAAGTTATAAAACTTTTAGAGAAAGATTTTTACATTATATATTTCTTGTGAAATTCAACTATTTTGTATAAACATGTTTTAGTATTCTAGGAAGCTTTTCAAAAATATCTTTGTTTAAAATTACTGATTATAATAAATTTTACAGAAACATGAAACATAATTTACAGACCTTCTGCCATAGTAATTTTGGTTTAGCTATGATCAAATGAGCATAAAATTAGAAATGAAGTGGAAAAGAGGAAAGAAGTTAAGAACCAGTGGAAGGTAAAGTATACAGTTTCTGTCTGAAGGACATAGATTCACATTGTAAGATGGAAACATTTATGTTATAAAGTGAAGCACACTGGCTACAAGTAAATAAGCAAGGGAGAAAATACTACTTTCTCAATCTATATGATCTTAGTATTTTTGGGCCTTAGAACTCAGAGAATAATCGCCTATTACTGTCATTCATTTACAAACAATAAAAATAAATCTTGTAGGAAATTTAGGGTCTGTCTCTAAGCACTAGCATTTACTTGTTAAGAGATCTAAAAGAACACATCAATGTAAAGAGATTGTTTTATTTCCTAGTAGTTTATCTTTTGTATTTGTTACAAAATGGTTTAAGTACTCATTTAATTTAAATGTGCTACATTCATATATTAAATATCCAAATATATCAATGATTTTATTTAAAAATAAACCAATCTTATGAAAATAGAAGTGTACTTATGGATTTTAATGAATTAATATTGTCTCTAATAAAAATATAAATCTATGTTAATTTAATGTGGCCTCTTCAAAGACTTTATTGCAATGGAAAATGTAGCACACTATTGTGTCATAATTACGTATAGGTAAAAACTATACTATACCCCTGGTTAGTAATTCAAAACTTTCAATAAAAACTTATTAATCTAATTTTCAAAGGTCCTCTTCTAATAATTTTCACACCTTAGGACATAGCTAACATGTAAACAAAGCTAAATAAAGATATTAAATAGACAAAATATGTAAAGAAGACAAAAGAAAATGAGAATCACTCATGATAACATTCTAAACTATGTTCCTATGCATTCTGAAATTATGTGGCAAATGTTTTTCACACATCCCTGTGTGTTTGTAAATAAACAAGTTCCTTTTCCAGGAGAACATTTCAGGAGAGAAACCTCTTACCTTCAAGCAGAAATCTTGGCAAAACTGTAAGAAATGAAACGATTCATTACAATTTTTACTGGTAGCTATACCATAAGGATGATGGTTCTTGCCAGGCATGGTGGGATTTGCCTATCATCCCAATAACCAGAAGGTGAAGTCAAGAGGAGCAAGTTCCAGTGTACCTTGAGTGACATTTCAGTTTCATTAAATTAACATCCACATATGTATTTCTATGGTAGAGTGATTGTCTCTCAGGGTTCAATCCCTGTCAGTGTAATTAAAATAGAACCAAAAAAAATTATTTCTGTCAAAATATAATATATGTATATTAAACAATATATGTAATTAAATAATAGTATATTTAAAATAATATATGTGAATAACTACTTTGTGTAAAGAAGAGAAACACATGATTCCATGAGGTTTATTTACGTACACTTCATTCCACCATCTTGGTGTGAATCATTTTGAAAACATTTGTTTTAAGTACCCTAAAGTTGACTGGAAAGAAAGGCAAATAGACAAAAACATTGTGGAAACAGTAGAACACAGTGATATGCAAATTGTTTTAGCATCTCAGCTAACGATGTAAGTCAGAAAAATACTTCTCTGATGATTTGTGGGGAGGGAAATACTTGACTTACAAAATGAAAATGAAGGAACAGAGGGTCCACTGATAGCTATCCAACAATATGAAACTCAACATCAATATTGTGATTTTGATCTAAACATTTGTCTTTTTTTTAATAATGCACGGATATATGACACATTTTTCTGTCATGAGATTGAAGAGGGCCTTAGATGCTTTTCAGTGTTTGTTAATGACAATGTTTTGTTTTAATTCATGAAGCCTTGTTTAATGTCAATGAATTTTATGTCAAATTATCCTGTAAACCTTATATATTAATTTTTATACCATACTAATCCATAACATGTGTTTGGTGCCTATCATATATTCATTTCCCTTAAGAAGAGTATTCTCATTAGCACATATCTCCATTGTCTTCATTTATGTCTCTTATAAGTAAATTCTTATACTTTTTGTATTGAAGATGTGTTCCAAGTTAAAATGCTTTAATTTCTTGCAATAATCATAATTGAAATATTAATATTATGTCTGTATTGCTGCCTTTCAACTGAAAAGTAGACTTATTAAATGTAATAACTCATAATCATCACCAAAATTTATCATAGAAAAACAATTTTAATGAAATCATCTAAAATTATAACTATTAAAGATAATTTAATTGTCCATAGGAATAAAACATTAGGACAGGTATTCTTTAGTTCTTAGAGATTATTCATTTTCTTGTGATGCTAAGTATATTAACAACATAGTCATAACTTAACTACTAAGGGAATATATAAAATTAAATAATAATAAACAATATTAGTCCATGCAAAAAACTAAACTACTAAAGTCATATTTTAATTACTTGAAAATAAAACTTAAATGGATTTGCCTAAATAATGATTTACTGTCCTCTGATAATAAAGACTTGGATATAATTTATAATTTCCTTGTCATTTACTGAAGAAAATATAAGCAATTGATATGCAAAATGATTGAAATACTCAAGATAGGAGACAGAGGTAAATTTTAATCATTCCCTAAGGGCAACACAGATCTTTCTGGGATAACTTGCAGAAAATGAGACCTTCTATATTGTCCATGAGACCTTCTCTTATTGTTGATGGAGACAATAAGAAAGATACATTCTTTACATAAGGTTAAATACATACTGATGAAGAGTCAGTATGACGCAGAGCACAGATACTTAGCTTAATGCTCAATTGTTTTGACAATGATTGCGAATCAATTCACCATAAAGAATAAGGACACACCTAATTTCTCTGTTTTTATAGTCCGTATTTAGGATTACTTTGGAGAAACAAAGACAACTCAGATTTCTTGTGTGGGTATATGAATGCTACAACATGGATGACACATGATCTTTCTTCCTTATAACATCATGTCCAGCAGCATCTGAAATTCCTTGTTTTGCTAATGAGGCACAATGTACTTATACAGCACCTGGGCCCTGGCACGCACCTCAAAATCCCCTACTCACCCACCAAAGTTTTAAGAACCTTTGTGTGTGTGTGTGTGTGTGTGTGTGTGTGTGATTGTTCTCGCTAACCCCCATTAAAGGAGCTGTCTCACTGAAGCTGTCTCCCATTAGTCTGTTCTTTACCAGGCTTATTCTCTCTCAGGTATCCTGCCTCATTTGTCTTCTCCGGATCCACTGGTGGCAATCACAGCCCATTACACCTTACAGGCAATGAAGCAGAGCCTGAATGGCAGGAACAGTAAGTTACCTTAAATTAAACCTGTGATTTTTTTTTTTAGGGGTTGTCTCCTAGACAGCTCACTGACCTCTCTAACTATATTTACCATTAAGTAAAATGACAGGAAAATGTCTCCATGTAAAACAAGTTTCTGTTTTTCCCTCTAGTATGTGCCCTTCAAATTTTCTGTGATATTTACTTAGATAGCTTTTTGTTTCTGTCACCAATTCAGAAACAGTGTCTCTTTTTTTCTTGCATATTAACCAGAGTACATCGTTTTTATGTCTTATCTGTGAAATAGTGGAGAACTCTCCTGATTTTAAGTTATTTTGTGATAGGTCTACAGATAATCTCCATATTGCTGATAATCAGGGATGAATAAGGTCATGGTTTCTCATACAAGTGAAGTATGTTAATTTTTCCTATTTTGAATATTTCAGGGCTATTGAAAGCTGATTACTACCAGATGTGTGAGCCTGAATATTGGTACTCAAAAGTTGGCACTTCTGACTTAAACAGTATTAGAAAACATGCTTTAATCTTTCCATATTGTCACTTGTAAAACTTATATAATATCATTATTTTGAAGAATTCATCCTTAGTAACTCACTAGTACACCTCTGTCAAAATTAAAACCACATGATTGTAAACTTGGTAGAGGTAGTGTCACCAAGTACTTCAGAATGAGACTATTTCTTTAATTAGATATTGAGTGAAATTATTTTTCTTTGGTCTTTATGCATTTCAGTTCTAATGAACCTTCTTACATTTCACATCCTAAAATCGAATATAGCATTTTATTACAGTTCAATGTACTTACACATTACCAATATAATCAATTAATCTATTGGATCCTGAGAGGCACCACTGTTTCTTTATACCAATATCAATATAACTCAACTTCTTAATTCCAATGAATTATCTTATCCTGGCACAACATTCTGTTTCTTTTTTTGGTCTTTTGTTGTTTCTATTTTCATATTTATTTGGTTTTTCTTATTTTCTTATTTAGTTATACACACAAGATATTACTATATAGTCCTGGGTTGCCTAGTTCTCATTGTCACAGAATGGCTTTGAACTCACAGAAGTCCTGTTTTATTGGGCAGAGAGTACTGGGATTATAAGCATAAATGACCATATCTGGGTTTTTTCTATTGCTCTTAAATAAGACAACAGTTTTTGTATTAAGAAAAACATTGGATTTTAAGAGAAAAATTAAAATCAAGGGCCACATAAAGCTGTTTTACTCTGTTATTCTAGTCAAATAATGAGCTCTAGAATACATGTTTCTTTGTATTCCATTCTTGGCAATAATATTTAGTTTCTAGATTATACACTAAGTACTTTTTTGAATTTGTTAATATACCTGAAGATTCTTCATTTTATATATATTAAATAATGCCCTAAAATTATAATATATATATATATATTCAATGTTTTAAAATTGTAGGAATATCAGAGAGTCACTGAATATGTTATTATTTCCCAAAAATTATCCATAGGATTATCTGTAAAAATAAATAACAAAGATATATATATATATGTATATACACACACATATATATACATATATATATAAAAACTTTGTTTAATTCAAATATTATGCTTCTGTTGTATGTTCAATGAATCAGTATTTGAATTTGACTAACTTACTAGATACTATTTTTTCTGCTTATTGCTCAGGACAATGTTGGCCAAAGTTACAATAAGATTAAACAAAAGCAAATCAAACGAAGAACCAACTAACCAAGCAAAACTACACGTACAATTTTGTGTAACTTGAAATCAATCAATTTTATACTGTTATAGAAAAATTTCAAGTGCATATTGGATAATTAAAAATGATCAGAATTTTAAGAAATTCTCCTTTTTTGGAATAGTTGTATGTGCTTTATTATGGTGCAATCACAGAAATACTGTTTATTTAATAATACTTTGGAAAGGCAATAAATCCTTTTTGTCCTGGTTGTGGTGTAGAAATTTCTGCATATAGCAACATTCAAATACTTATATCCTCTTTCTAGTGACTGTCATGAACAGTCAGCCTCACCTTTGCATTCTTTCGTATGTTTTGTTAGTTAAAAATCAGTACATGCTCTGATGCCTAGATGAGGACTGCAAATGCATGTAAGGATTATGTCACCCTAATATTAGGCAGAGGTGAGATGGGAGGTGGTATTTTTATTGAAGCTATCTGAAGTAAGGTTGGGAAACACACAATCATTATACATTTGTTTTCACGGAGTCATGTAACATACACACAGAACAAATTGTGTAGCTTGAGCAGTTACATAAATCATGCTGATCTAACAAGCTTTAGACAAGAGGAAGCCAGGCCCTTGTCTTGTCTCTAAAGACTTTCTCTGTTTTTTGGTTGCGCCGACTTTTCCAGGAAGAGTTGACACAGGCTTCACAATAACATTAATCTCCAATTGCTAGGTAGGAGAGGTGAACTCAGTGAAGGCATTAATTGTGTTCCTGGGGAGCTGGAGGATGAGCAACAATTCCTATGCAGCAGAGCTGCCTAAACCAGATATCAGGAAGATAAACAATCTAGGGTACATTCCTCCTGAAACACACAGTTTCATCTACTTGCTGCAGCCACCGGGGCCCAAAGGAAAAGCTGTCAAGAAAAACACAACTGATGAAATAAAACCTATTCACAATTACAGTGTTTGTTGAGACAAAGTAATTATAGAACTATCAGGCCCAATTACAAAGCACACAGAGTCAATTGTCATAAAGTATTTAGAAATCCAAGCAAAGAAGCTGTTTGACCAGCATCCTTCCATTTAACACATCCCAGCTCAGGGGCCTCCTTCTTGTTCTTTGCAAAACTCAGACAAGGTACTCCGTAATTCTGTTGTTTGTTCATTCTGCCCTTAAACATTTACCTGGAGAGCTGAATTCTTCATGGGCTTTTCTCTCCTTAACCAGAAAAATGGTATTTGCCTGATTCTCATTTTAGTGGTTTTTCTTATTCTTTTACAACTCAGTTCTTTTCTGTTTCTTTTTAACTTAATTCTTTCCTTCCTTCCTTCCTTCCTTCCTTCCTTCCTTCCTTCCTTTCTTTCTTTCTTTCTTTCTTTCTTTCTTTCTTTCTTTCTTTCTTTCTTTCTTTTTGAGACAGGGTTACTCTGTGTAGCCCTGGCTGTCCTGGAACTCACTCTGTAGACCAGGTTGGACTCGAACTCAGAAATCCACTTGCCTCTGCCTCCCAAGTGCTAGGATTAAAGGTGTGCACCATTACTGCTCTGCTTCTTTTCTGCTTCTTAAAAATAAACCTAAGACAAGGTCAAGTTAATGTAGTTAATGTAAAGTTGCTAAATATTTTGCCTTGATAACAGCTTAAAAATGTATGACTATACAATGCTTCCCACATGATCTTAGTTTGAATACTTGACACTGTGCAACTTGCCCAGAATTCGGAGGCTGTGAAACCATTGAACAGGAGATCTTCTTGTGTGCTATATGGCCTAAAGGATGGTGATGTATTCTGTCCTTCTCCACGCCAAGGGCTTCTGATTCTGGTGCATGGAAATTTATACAATTTATTTATACAGTTTATCATGCCATTTTGACCAGTATGAACAACAACATGCACATCCCTCACTATCCCCCTGTTTTTTCAGTCTCATTGTACCTTGGCATATTTCATACATAATAATCATATAATATATATACATTATTGTGAAACAGTCAAAAGTTTTAATATTTCCTTTCAACTTATATCCTAGACACTTTTTGTTTTTATTTATGACTTCTGTATTTGTTAGTTCTTCTATTTGCAGGTTTAAAGAAACAAAGGTTATTGAAATCATCATTATAGATGAATAAGCCTGTATATTTTTCTGGATATGCAGATTCTCCCACTGCTTTTACCAAATCTATTTTCATATTTCCTTCATAAAAATATATGTTTTAATCATGCTAAGTAATGTTCTTCTTAAGGGCAGTTGTATAAATTTTAACGCTATAATGACATGCAGATTTTCTCTTTCCAGGAGTCTAAATTTTGTATTTATGAGAATATTTTGGCTGAAAACAGCATTTCTCTATCATTCTTTCATTCATTCAGTAGCTATTTATTGAGTACGTGTATGTGTCATATACAGATTATGCTCTAGAAATTTATCTTTTCTCTAAATTTCTGCTGACCCTTGTCTTCTGCTTCCATTAAAATGCCTTAAATATATTTTACTATTTATGTTGTTTTGCCATAAAATGCTGTTTTCAAATTTGTAAGCTGACTCTATAGCCTATGAACATCTAAAACAGCAAGAAGTTAATATATATTTTCTGATTTTCACTTCAGTCTTAGCAGCAATTACATCTGTCCAGTTACTTGTTCATTATCTTGTTCCTTTGATCACATTAATAATAAACTCAAGAGTTAACCAGTAATGTTTCACTGTTTCATTAAGAAGAGGAAACAATAACGCACTTCTGCTCAGTACCACTTGACCTAGCTAATATTTAAATTGTCTACTTCACCAAGATTTAAATTGTGGTGTATTCCTCATCTCTTTCTGTTGTATGAGTATGAATTTCTGTTTGCCCATGTTGGCTCCTTGCTGGCAGGTCTGGATGAGAAGAAAGAGGTCCCAGTCCTGCTGGGGTCTCTCCAGGCTGAGACGGATGGTAAGTGAGTGTCATGGCCCAAAAGAAAAATACCAGGAGTCCGTCAAAACAGGAACTCAACTTTATGGCATCAGCCTCTCCCTTATGTAAGTTCGGAACCTAGGGAGGGAGATTTTTGGTGGGATACGATGATGTAGGAGGGAGGGAAGGGTGACAGAGGGCATGGAGTGACTGACAGGGCCAATGGCAAAGCTCTATCTCAGCAATGGTGGGGCACAGGCAGGGCCAAACAGGTCTTGCAGAGTCACCCGAATACAGAAGTGACTGAGACAGGTCTCAAAACTGGAGCCATGCTCCAGTTTATCCTCAAGGTCCAAACCAGGGCCAAAATGGTTCCCAACATTCCCAAATGCTGTTTGTAAATCTGTCTGTATCTCTCTTTGTGATATGTATCTGTACATAAAAAAGGACTTTGTTCTTTCCATTCTTGGACAGCACAACAAGCAATATACAGGGAAAAAATGAAGTATACTTCTTGAGAAATGTTTAACAGAGTTTTGCAAGGGATTAAGTCACTTACTCAGACTGATGCCAATACTGATAACAAACAGTATTCCAAAAAAATTGTTACCAACCCATAGGCATAAGTTGTCTTCAAAATTTATTGCCGATTATATGACATTAATGTCAATTTATGTCTGCTATTTTCAGTGAATGGTTATTACAACACATATATAAATATACATTCATTAATTTTGTATGAGGGACTTAGGAAAATAAATAATGTAAGATTTTAGTTACACATTAGTTGAAGATGCAAAAACTGGAAACTCAAAGGAACATAGTTTCAGTGTTGTTTAAAATCTAGATTAAACGATCAAGGTGAGAGAATAGCAGCCTTAGTTTTTGTTTTAATTAATTAATTAACTAATTTGCATTACATCCTGATCAAAGCTTCCCTCCCTTCTCTGTGCCCATCTTTCTGCATACCTGCCCTCCAGCCTCCCATCTATTCCTTTTTCCTTTCTTTTTAGAAAAGGGGAAGGCTCACATGAACATCAAACAGCCTTGGTATATCAAATTGTAAAAACCATAATCTTAACTGTCCCATGAATTTAGCTAGGTCTCTAGTAACAGGCATGATTTGCTTTGTGTACTGTTCATTATGTCTAAGTTAGATAATTGTTGGTCACCTTTAAGATATGAGTACCATTACTACACATTTAGGAAGAAAAGGCAATTGAGAGCAATAAACATAGTTTATATTAATTTAGGACTCTCTTGCATCTCTTTAAAAAGTTGGTGTTTTGGCCTGCATTTAGAGTTTTGTTAGTCTATGACTCTTGGAGAAAGCAGTTTCAGCACATTTGGGAAATTATCCTTTAAACTATATAAGTATTCATGTATAATTATATAAATTATATGTAATTTAGAATAAATCAAAATTGGGTTATGCTTTATGTGTTTTACAAATTTATCAGGATCTGTAAAACATAGTGTCATAGTAAATATCAAATGAAGGTGCTGTATTGTTCACTATATTTAAGTATTTTATTTGATATCATGATTCATCTTATATTAGAATATTTTTACCATTTTGTCAGCATAGCTGTTTCTTACCACTTCCATCATTAACTACTAGTTGCACTCTTGTTTTCTCTTGTTTTTTTTTTTGTTGATGTTATTTTTTTACATTGATATAGAAGTGAGATCATGAAGCATTTATCATTCTGTGTCCAGTGATCTTTACTTTCATAGTAACCTTTAAAATCACTCATGTTCATACAAATTCCTTCCTTTTACAATGGTTAAAAATACCCACTTTCATATATGTGTATGTGACAATCATATATATATATGTTTATAAAAATGATCACATAAAATATAGTCATTAAATTTCCATTTATATTTAGATTCTTTCCATATCATAGTTATTACCAGGTAAAATTATATACACACGTTACTGATTAAATTTCTTTTGAATAGTAGAACTAGAAATGGAGTTTCTAGGTTCTCTTTATGGTATGCATTCATTAACTACTCTTCAGGTCTAATTTTATATTTCAAATTTCACTTTCAACCGCAGCATTAATCATTTATTTCCTTGTGATTTTTAAAAAAGTGGTATTGGTATAAAATTTATAGACCTTAAAATAAATTTTGCCATCCTTCACCATCATGACTATTGATATTTCTTTCTTTGTCTCACAGTACATGATACTACAGTTAGGAAACTAAAGGTGGGTGACAGGGATTGATAGGCATAGGCATCACACATTTAAAAAGACCTTGAGAACTAGAGCTTGAAAGAAATGGAATTTTCACTTATGTTAACTAAGTTTACATTTGCTTATTTGATTTTCACTCAAATAACTTGTCTTCTTTTTCAGACGACAATGCTAGTATGAGACCATAGGTGTCTCCCTACAGTGGCTATATCAGAACATAAAGAGTAGCACAGAGCCTACACAGAGGACTGCTAGAGCAATATAGAAGTTTGAAAATTTCAACAACACATAAACAAATTACTGGTTTTAAAATTAGAGAATGGCCAAAGAAAACACCAATTCAAAACTTGAGCTATCATTAGAGAATAAGTACAAGTAACTGGGGCATGTTTACAGATTATTAGAAAGAAATCAACGTTTAAGAATCAATGAAATCTACGTTATTGTGTTATTAAAAGCATTTTTCAAGTCTAAATATAACTACCTTGTATAATTTGTGTTGAGACAAAGTGCCCATGGAAAATGCAAATGACAGAATTTTTATGGTAAGGAAAAGTATCATCATATAAATCTGTCGAATGTTCTGAGCAATGTTTGCTATCAGTAGGCATAGCAAGGTAAGAGCTCATGTCTAAAATTAATATCTGTGCTCACCACTTATGTTCTGTGTACAAGATCATGTTGTACTTGTCATCATCCTTTTCATACTCCTTCCATGCCAGTGATTTCTGTGGTGGTCTCTGAAAGCCTCTGTATGTGAAAGAAAAGTCTTCTCGCATCTATACTCGTTTGAAACCTGAGTAAATGGGGACCCAATTGACAATACATCCAAGATCCTGCTGTCTACATTGGGTCTCAAAAAGAAGCACTAAAATGAACAAGAAGAGATAGTAATTTTGTCCTAATAAATTATCCTTCCCTCCTATAAAATTGCATTGACATAGATAGACTATGACTACAGCTCACATCTTATTCATTATCAATTTTGTACTGAGAGTCCACCAGTGACTTTCTTGCTCTTTTAAAAATATATAGTATATATTACTATTACTGCTATGCAAATATTAACAACATAATTTTATAAAAATGTTGAAACATGGAAAGGAATAGTAAAATAATTTGGAAACATGCACAGTCTTCCATTCTGAGACCCAAAAATATTTTGATAATGCATCTATAATAAATCTGATATGACTTTCACTTTTAATTAGAAATTACTGTTTATTAGGGTTTATAAGTAGCTGTGAATTATTGATAATTGATTACTGTTTTTCTTCACTATTGGATTTCTCTTTTCCTTTTCTTTTCTCTTTGTTTTTATTTTCTGTAGTTCTGTCTCACTCTTCTCAAGGACTGAAACAACCAGTAGGAGAATGTTGTATCTTGTAACTAGCCCCTCAGGAGTGCTTCTCAGATAGGAAAACACATAAGATTTGCTGAAGGACAAAAGGAAAAAGGTATACAGCTAGTGAAAATCCACTTAAGATCCCAGGTCCCTTGTGATACAGTGCAGCATATCTTACTGAAGAGTAATAGAGAATGATCTAAAAGTTTCTACTAAGCATTAGTCAATTATTTGATTATGCTTTTTATTCCATAAGTATTTTATGCACATGTACAATGCAATATGATCATATCTACTCACCATTTTCCCTTTCACCCTCTCCATAATTCTTAATATTTTCCCCTCCCAGCTTCATGTAACTTTACTTGTTCCCAATGTCCTTCTCCTACTGTTATTTTTTTGCCATGATCTACTATAGCTGATTAGTGTTGAGCTTCTGTGCTTTAGTGTGGGGCCATCCAATGAAGCATGAGCTATCACAACCCTACTGGTAGCTACACTCTTCAAAATAGAAAGACTCTTTTTACTTAGCAACTATAAGCTGTGGAGAGCTCTATAATAATGGGTGGAGCCTGGAAACACTTCTCCAATCTAAGGTACATTAGTCCAATTGATCTCATGTGGGTCTTGTGCTGTTAAAACCACAGCTGATACAAGTTCATTTGTGTCATAACCATGTCACGGAGATGTTGCTTCACAGCTTTCCACCCCATCTTCCCATCCCCTGGCTTTTATTTTCTTTTCTCTGTGGTGTTATTCTTTTAACTGTACTGGTAATAAATCTTAGAGAAAATATACAGTCTTTGCAGTTCAGCTCTTTTTATTGTTTGTTACTTTCTCCTAAATGAGCTAGATAGTATGAATGTGGATTACGTTTTAAAAAAATAGTAATAAAAATATACAGTACCCAGGAAAGCAATTTTTCATAAGGCAATTCTAGAAATGATTTGAGTTTCGTATTACATTCAGTTAAGAATTCCCTGGAAATTTTTACAATTATCTCCAGGCAGATATTAATATTTTGCAAATAATATATGAGTTCATTAAATTGCTATTCATTTACCTGACACTTTAAAGATGGTAATATGCTTTACTATGTCAACAAAATTAATCTTATTTGTGTAGCATTCATGATTTCTTAAGAAATTTATATTTTCTTTTACCTGTATCTTCTCCTTTTACCATACTCTTATTCCATGGGAACTTACACTCAAGACTCAATGGGAATTGCTCCTCGGGAAAGTTCAATGTACTTTAAATCTCTTTATTTTTAAAATGAACAGAGAAGGTTTTATTGTGGTGATTTGCTTTTCATTAAAGTTTGAAGAGTTAAGATAAAAAAATATCATTCAAGTTTGCATGCGTGTAGAACTGACACATTTAAAAGAGATTTCAAAGTATATTATTTTAAAAATATAACATTTTATTTTTGATAAATTGAGGAAATGTCTCAAAAAGTCAATATAGTTGAGTTATTTTGTAGCATTCATGTATTTGAATAGATTCATCAATAAAATCAATTTAGTATTATTTTAATGTCTATTAATCAACATAAGTAACTTTCTAGCTCAGGAAAGATCAATCATAGGTGTTTTCAAATAGTTCAAATTAAGAAAGTAATTGATAAAAATGCATATGTTACCTTAATTGAATGCATTATTAAATTGTATTAAACCACAACCCAATCTTTTCCAATGGATGACTGATAGAAATGGAGACACGGGGAGGCCATGGGACTTACATAAGCTGATTAAGCAGCTAGCCTCTTGACTGCCCCTGAGGAGTATGATTTCTTAGTCTCAATCTATTATGGTTTTCAGTGAGTAACTGAATTAACATTATACAGCAATCTTTACTTTTTACAAGATTTGATTATCTTAGGAGAGCAACAGATTATACTAGAAGCCATCTGTTTTCTGCCTATAAATCTGATCATTCCCTCCCGACAAAAAGTTATAGTTTCCATTACTGACTACTCTTGCAACATTGCCCCAGAAAACAATTTAATTATAATACTTTAATATAATGTATGAATTAAAGGAATTTTTTAAAAAATGTTTAAAGCTTTAATATTAATGCATTTAGAATATTTATTAATTCAAACAGAGCACATTTAAGTAGTTTCATTATTAGAATATACAAATGTAGAAGATACAAATGAAGAATTCATTTTAAGTCATATTATGATATAAAAATTTATTTTGAATACAAAAGTGAAATAAAAACATTGATTAGAATTTACTTCACATAGCTTTTTTTTCCTTTTTAAAATTATATGTCACGGTTTTAATTTAAAGATATTTCATTGTGACTGTTTTTACAAGGACATATTGATTTGGGAAGCAGGAGTTGAAGATGATATGTCTTGTGCCTCTTACTAGTGAATTGTAAGGGACACATAGACTGTCAAAGGCAATGAGATAGCTTATTAAGTTTGATGTACATAGGAGCTTGGAGGTTGTTTCCTTGGTCCTACCTAGAAAGATACTTAAGGCACGAAGGAAGGCTAGTTAATGACCCTTTTGGGTCATTAACATGATAGCCATATATTCTTAGATTCTATAGCAAGGGCTCTTTTTTTTTAATCCTTCTCCCTTAGTTGAAGGAAGCTTATGTTGATCAAAGATTGCCAGCCATCTTTGACTCCTGGCACAGCCATATCCACTGGAAAGGGTAAAAGTCATAAAGCCAGGACAGCAGTTCTGCACAGTTCCAGCAAAGCTGAGCCAAATGCCACCATCTTTGTCATTCTGTTTCTTACTTTTATTTTTTAATCTCTGCGTGTTGCATTCTTGGAGGTCTTTCTGAATTGGGATTCATTTTATGTCTTTTCCCATGAAATTTATGTCTTAGTTTTTGTGGGAAATCCTAAACTTACTATCCCTTCTGCTTTTAGAGGGGGAAAATAAAAACCTCTATCTGGCCCTATTTAGAAGTTTTCCTTATGCCCTTCGGATTGTGACAAGCATACTTAATTACTAAATAAAAAGGAATTTCTAAATAAGGTCATGATTCCAGGAATTTTCTTGGGGTATCTGCCTCTAAGTAATCTCAACAGTATAATTGGTACAGGGCAAAAAGTGATAATTGTCAAATTCTGATTGGCCAGGAGAACTTGTAACAGATGCTTCCTTTTACAATACAGTTAGAGATCTCTGAAAATGTAGTTGAAGGATCAGTAATCATGCAGGTTAAAGCCCTGGAGGAATAGAACTGAGTAAATGACATAGATTGACTAAAATAGCCTTTCCTACATTATAGCATAGATCATGAAATGATAAGGTAAAATGACTTAGTTTTAGTATTTGTTATTCATTAAAAAATCCAGTTCAGATATTGTCTGTTTTTCTGGAATTCTATAAAGTGAAAATAATGCCAACCTAAAAGCATGCTGTCATGTAATACATGTGTTTGCTTTTTGCAGAGACATTCTATAGATTTTTTTGAATTGGTGTTATTGGGCTGATAATAAAAATAAAATTTGTTCTATTTGTACTTTCTAATTGTGATTCAACTTGAAACTCTGGACACATAATAAAAAAAATCAAACACATGTCCAGAGACAAAAATGATATAATCTGTGCTTCTTGGATAATCATTAATCTGAATTCATTTTATTATCTGAAGCCCATATAAGAAGGAAATGATCTGATTGCTAGTCAGTCAAAAATATAAGATTCTCCTGACCTCAGCTCTACCTCATTCCTCCTTTGCCAACTCTTTATCTCCTCTTAGTAAACCAGTCAAGTGCTCTGTGCTGGATCCTGGTAGACTGTAGCCATCTTTCCCTGGTAAATCGCTGGAATCTTTTCTACACTATTTCCTAATCCTACATTGTGTTGATTTGAATAAGAAGTCTATAAATGTCCATAACTATAAGTCACTTTAATTTGGCTTTGACTTGGTGGTTGTTTTGGAAGTCTTGGGAGATGTATCTGAGGAGTCATATACCTAGTATTGGGTTTAAGGATTTATAAAGCTTCCTCCCAGCCCCAATATACATTTCCTGCTTCTTGCTTAAGGGTCAGGACTTGAGCTCTCAATTGCTGCTCTAATCTAAAGCTCTCAGCTCCCTCTAATACAGCATCATGGGTTATTATTCTCCTGGACCTAGAAGCCCCAAAATAAACTCTTCCTTTATTAGTTGTGTTGGTCATGGTGTTTTATCACAGCAATAGAAAAGTAATTAATACTTACTCTTTTAATTTTTAATTTTTAAACTTCTTAATTAATTAATTGAAGTTTAAATGAAGAGAAAATGTCTGAAATCGAATTATACTTGCCCAACATTTTTGTGGTTGTTTAGTTTTGAAATTGTAATTTAACTACACTTCTCCCTGCTTCTTTCTCCTTTTAAGCCATCATAGTTTCTCAAACCACTCTCCTTCAGTTTTATGACTTCCTTTTTAATTAATTGTTATTGCATGCACATTTGTATTTGCATATGTCTACATATTCCAAAATACAAACTATATAAATAAAGTCTGTATATGTTACTTGTATGCGTTCAGAAGTAACTGTTTAGCACTGGGCAACTATTTGATATGCTCTTACCTTGGAAGGATCACATCTATTCTTCCAGCTTTATGCTGTTTCTTGCAGTCCTTTGTATAAGTTTGAGACTTTATGGATTTTTCCTCATTCAAATTGGCACATTTATTGGTATCATACTTGTTTGGCTCATGTTTGAGCTATTACATTGTTGAGACTTTACAAACTTAGCTTCTGATATTACACAACATTTTACAAACAGTAATTTGAGATAAAGTAAAATGAGAGAGAGGTGAAATTATATTATTTTATTTACATTAGTTTGCAAAATATACAGGTACTAAAACCCACTGCATGTCAAGATCAGTTATCAATTAGAATTTTTAAAGAAATTCTAATTTCTTTAAACAGGCTTTGTGTTTACTGAGGTTTAGCTTACTGAGGGTATCATTTTGTTTCAGGAATGGCTTTGTGTTTGGATTTACTTTCATTTTCTAGTCTTAGTTTACATTTAAGTTCAATTATTAGGGGATTAACCAATGTCAAATGTTGAAAGATATTAGAGGGGTTAAGTATGAGGAAGTAAAGTTCTAGAAATTGCAGTCAATTAATATTAGGAAAATGGTATAAGGAGGGCTGTACAAAGGGAAGAATCTTCATGAATGATACCAGGTGTCTGCAAGTCCATACACTCCAGTGATCAGAAAAGTCACTGTGTCCTCTGAGCATGCTGTTTACCTTAGACTAAAGACAAATAGTACAAGATTAGACAAAGATAACCTCTCCTTTGTTGATTTTGTTCTGCTACCCATTTCTCTCATGTTATTTCATTTTTACTCCTTTTCCACTGCTGCAACTAGTGTCCCTACCTTACCTTAATTGTTGAGACTAGGCCTGTTACTGGCCTGGTACCAAGTATAATAGGCTGACCAGCCAGAGACTCTAAGGATCTGCCTACCTTTGGTTCCTCACTGCTGTAATTACAAGTCTGGGCACAATACTAGCTTGAAATATGAGTGATGTGAACTAATCTCAGGTCTTCAAGGTTACATGACAGGTTGACTTGTAACTGCCTGAGGAACTTCCACAGCCCAAAGTATGCAATAACATCAAAAAAAGTTATAGATTGGGTTGCAAAACACATCAAATGAGTAAGTTGAGTAAACTAACTGATGACATATTATTTTATGCAGTGAGGTGTTTCTCCTACACATAGACATTTTTTTAAAGGCACATTATTCAATATTGAAAAACGTATGAAAAGTATACAATTATCATCTGTAGAATTTTGAGGAAAATGTTATGAACTTAGTGGTCAACACTGTTACTAATAGAATGTCAATGAGTATTTTTGGACAGCTTATACAATATAGTGGACTGAATAGGTTTGAATTCACTCCCTCCTTGTGGCTTGTGGATCAAGCATTTGTATCTGTGCTCCTCCAGTACCATGTGTGTCTGCATGCTGAAATGCTTCCAGCCATGATAAAATGGTTCAAATTTCTAAAACTCTAAGCCAGTCCCAAGGAAAGTTTTCTCTTGTAATAATTATCATGGTCAAGGTGCCTTTTTACAGCACTGAAATCTTAACTAAGGCATACATATAAAAGGAAAGTTCAGAATTCCTAGGTTGTTGTATTTTATGTTTATACTTGAAAGATAAAATGATTCAAAATATGGGCTTTGACTAAGACAAAAGAAGATTCAGCTGAAGTACTTCAAATTCAGATGGCAAGGAAGCTTAGTCTTGGTCCATAAGGTACTTTCTGAACAACAATAAGGACTTGTGTTCTGAGTCTCAATACTCACAGAAAAGTTATTTACAATGATACAGTCTTACAACCCAAGTGCTAAATTCATGTCAGGGATTTGTTAGCCAGTCAGCCTGGCAAAATTAGTGAGCTCCAGCTTTAGTAAGGTCTCAGAAACACCCAAGGTGAAGAGTAATTGAAGAAAACATATGATACAATCTCTAGCTGTCACTTACAGTCACCTTCATCATCATACAAGTACTTACAATACAGACAACCATACAAAAATAAGTAAGTTAGTTCTAAAGGAAAACAGTATTCATAAAATCATACTCTGGAGAAGATGAGTCTTAAGTAAATTAAGGTTTGGGCTACAGAGATTGGGAGGCAGTACCTTGGACACACATGATTTGAAGCCAGGTACAATTAATACCCATGGTAGGCAGAATAGAATCTCTCTGATCCAAGGAGAAAAGTATTCTGTCACAGAAAAGAAAAACATTTACATTTCAGAGGGCCGTAGCTGAGTATGTGTCTAATTCTTCTCTGATCTCTTCTTTATCCCTTCTCTGGCAGGTATCTATGCTTTCTTGTACCCTAAGTCATCTTTATACTTCTTTTTGTGCCTTCACACTTAACCTCTTTGCTGAGTTATGACAACTAATTAGATGGATGTGATTAAATAAGATGTGAATAACTTGTAGCTTACAGTGTTGTCACTTACCATTTCTCTTTATCCAAAGTGATATGAGAACATTTATTTTATGAAGGTCAAGACTGTGTTGAGTACATTTGAAGTGTTTATTGAAGAGCGGCTCAAAGAAAAGTTAAAATATTTTTTTTTTCTGTTTCTCTGATTGCTTTTGCAAACAAACTTACTAGCTCTGTTTATCTTCTCCCACAATCCCACAATTTCCAAGGTCAATACTATAGGCAGCAGCAATACACACACACACACACACACACACACACACACACAAAATATGTTTTGTAATCCACATATGGTCAGTACAGGAAAGTCAGTTTTTTGACAGATCATGCAAACCTAGAAATTGTAACTAACTGTAACATTAGGAAATAACTGTCATGTCTCCCTAAACCACATATACATCCCATGTGTGAACAAATGAAAGGCGTAATAGCTTACCCTCTGAAAAATTTAACTATTAAATTTTCAAATAAATTTGTTTTACATTAGAAGCATAATAGGTACTTTATATTTGTTACAAATTTCTAAGACCTAAAAATGATAGGAATTGGACAGGTACATTTGTTTTTCATAGAATAGAATGAGTTAAATCATGATAACAAAAGATTTATGGAAAGATAGTTGTACTACATTCCTAAACAAACAAATGTGTTATCAACCCAAATGCTACATGGCTATCTTTAGTTATGTTTTCAATGCCCCAATGTTGACCTTAATATTATGGTTTTATGGAAGAATGATATTGCCTCTGATAATTCATATATCTACAAAACATAAATTTTTAACAAACATTTCTGTTTTTATTTTTTTTTATTTTTTTTTACAATCCAGTCATTAACCTCTCTCCTGGTCTGCCCTCCCACCTTTCCCTATCCCATTCCCTCTCTTCCCTGTCTCCAAGAGGATGTCTCCACCCTTCAGTCCCCATCCCTGCCAGGCCTCACCATTCTCTGGAACCTCAAGCCTCTCTGGAAAGTTAGGCATGTCTTGTTTCTCTGAGGCCAAATCTGGTAGTTCTCTACTGTCAGGGGCTTCAGACTAGCTCATGTATACTGCCTGGGGTGGTTCAGTGTCTCAGAGATCTTAAGAGTCCAGGGTAGTTGAGACTACTGATCATCCTATGGGGTCACCCTCCTCAGCTCCTTCCAGAGTTTCCTTAATTCAACCACAGGGGTCTGTGACTTCAGTCCATTCTTTGGGTGTAAGTATCTGCCTCTGTCTCAGTCAGCTGTTGGTTGAACCTTTGGAGGACTGCCATGCTAGGCTCCTGTTTGTAAGAACACCATAGCAGTAGTGATAGTGTCAGGCATTGGAGACTCTACTTGATATGTATCCCAAGTAAGGAGTTGGTCACTGGACCTTCTTTCCCTCAGTCTCATCTCCATTTTTGTCTATGAAGTTCTTTTAGACAGGAATAATTCTGGGTCAGTTTTTTATTGTAGGGTGGCAACCCCATCCCTCCACTTGAGAGCCTTACTTTTTATTTGAGGTGGACTCTACAAGTTCTCTCTCTCCACTGTTGGATATTTCCTCAAAGTCCTGAAAGTCTCTCACATCCCTGGTCTCTGGTACTTTCTAGAGGGTCCCTCTGCCTCCTCCCACACCAAGTTGCATATTTCCAGTCACTCTGCTGACCCTTAGGGCTTCTCTCCTGTTTCCTCCTGACCCAGCTATACCTCTCTTGTGCATATACCCAAAAGATGTCCACCATACCACAGTAACACTTGCCCAACTATGTCCATAGCAGCCTTATTTGTAACATCCAGAAGATGGAAACAACCCATATGTTCCACAAATGAAGAGTGGATACAGAAAATGTGGTTCATTTACAGAATGGGATACTTATTCAGTTATGAAGAACAAGGATATCATGAGTTTTGCAGGCAAATGAATGGAACAAGAAAATATCATCCTGAGGGAGGTAACTCAGACCCAAAAGGACATGCATGGTATGTACTCATAATAAGAGGATATTAGCCCAAAATCTATAGAATACCTAGAATGCAATCGACAGAACTCAAGAAGGCTAACAGGCAGAAGGGCCCAAGTGAGGATGCCCGAATCCTACCTGGGAGGGACAAAAAAGCAATCATAGGAGGCAGAGGGAGGGAGAGACCTGGATGGGAGAGGGGAGGGGGAGGGTAATAGAGGAGCAAACATTTATTTATTTTTCATGAATAAAAATTTTAATAGATGGATGAGAACATTGGATGTGGCAAGATGAATACACATATTATGTTGAGGCTTGTTTAATGTAAGGAAGCGTTGTAGCCACCAAAGACTGGCTAGGAAACCAAACATGACTGATTAGCTATCTCAGATGGATCCCTATCATAGGGGAATTTTAAATTTTGAGAGAGTAGAATGAATTAATATTAAAAATTTAAACACATTTGTTAATGAAAATATATGCCATCAGACACATACAGACACACATGTTTCAGAATTTCAGCATACAAACATAATCATATTAAGGACTCCTAAAGCTTTGTCATTTTATGTTTCTGAGATATTTATTACTATATGGGTTTATGAGGCTTCTTTCTAGTTTCAGCTTGTTTTTGTTCAATAATGTACATCCGATAAAGTCAGTGGTCTCTTTTGTCTGTTTCATCTCATGATCACTATGTCACCATTTTTAGGTCGGTTTTCAACATATTATAAGTGTGCAGGAGATATTTAGTAAATGAATAAATGTATATTTTCAAACATTAAAAAGATAATAGGGATTTGAGCATTCTTTGCTCAGATTATTAGCCCATTTACTTTCTTAGAATCAGTTTTCTTTTCTTAGTCAGCATTCATTTCTGTTCCACTACTTGACTCAAATACATGCTCTTTTCCTGAAAATCCTCCCAGTAAATGACTGGGTCTTTACTTAAACTTTACTATTTTTTTCTCTTAAATTAGAATAAAATTATTTTTTGCATATGAAAAGACAATATTCTCATGAGAATAGCGTATCAGTTTGTCATCTAATACCAAACAGTTATCTCCTAAGAAAGACACATACATGTAACTGCTAATGAACTGAGAAGAGTGCATAGTTATATTAATAATTAAAATTAAAAAGGCCATTAATTTGAAGATAAGCCATGGGAAATGCATATGAAATTTTGGATGGAGATAAAAAAATGGGGGAATGATATAATTATACTCAAAAAATAAAACTAAAAGACCACCTATGTAAAAGTTCTGGATATATACTATAATCTGTATATACACTAACCTCTTATAGCAGTAAGCTATTTATTCTAATTGTTATTATACTTTATTTTGAAGAGGTTCAGAACAATATTGTAAGGGAAGTTTCAAAAATGAGTT
The DNA here is from genome assembly GCA_019843815.1 of Montemys delectorum. Classification (NCBI taxonomy): domain Eukaryota; kingdom Metazoa; phylum Chordata; class Mammalia; order Rodentia; family Muridae; genus Montemys; species Montemys delectorum. The sequence goes on from JADRCD010228947.1 coordinate 45,297, forward strand.
GTACATTGATTAATAGACAGTGAGAGGGGAAAGGGAGGGTTTGGAGAGAAAGTTAGGGCGAGGGAGATAGTATGATGAATTTATAGCAAAACATATGTCGAAGTGAGTTAGGAGTCAATGTAAGACAGAAACTCTAAAGCAACAAAAATCAATATCAGTATAATATTAGTGCTAAACTGCACTCTAATAGGATTATTTAAATATAAACAAAGTAATGAAGACTGCTTCTACTCAAGCATGCAACTCCCAAATTGCAAATCAAGAAAGTTACTTTCTGCAATCTGAATTAACCTCCAGAATAGAGCTCTGCATCACAAAGGGCAGGCTAAATAAATAATTAAACCAATCAACAAATTATCAAGCAAATGTATGCAACATATTCCCAGCTGGTGGGAGCAGTCAATATATTGGAGCATAAATCAGAAGGTTGTTTAAACAATTAAGTCAGGAGGTAACTGAGACTCAGTGAATGGAATTTTCTTCTATCTAAAACAAGTGAGACATTGATCACCTCTGGCTCTTCTACTTCCTTGTTAATAAGGATCCTTGAGCCTTGGGGGTAGGGATAGATGTTGACAACCCATTTAGGACTGAAAGGGTCTACATCTCTCACTCTGTGCTCATCGCCCAGTTGTGGGTATCTGTGAGCGTTCCCATCTGATGCAGGAAGAAGCTTCTCTGATATGGATTGATCTAGACAGTTATCAAAAAAACAAATTCAATGGTGGTTTTGTCAACTTTATGCTTTACTTTGTGTTTATCAGTTTTTGTCATACTTGTCTTTTATTTGTTTTTTTTGTGCTCATTATTTCTTGTTCATTTTTTTTTAAAATTCTCATTTCTTAACATTTTGAAAGAGAAAGAAAATAGACACTGTGTTGGATGGTCACAAAAATTGGGAGTTTCTGGGAGAAGTTGAAAGATGGAGATACATGATGAAACTATATTATCTGACTTTTTTAAAAAAATAAAGAGTGAGACAAAAACTGAGGAAAAGAAATGAAAACTATTCTAATAATTGGGATGGGGGAAATGGTACAGTCCATAATGTACCTGCTGCACAAGCTTGAAGAGCTGATCTTGGATTCCTAATACATATTAAAAGGGGTGGCATCCTGGTCCTGCATCAGTCACCATACTGCTATAGAATAGTGTGGTGGAACAAAGAACAGAGATAGGTCCATCCCTGAACTCATGGAAAAACTAGACTAGGGGTGTGCATGTATGTGAATTCACATTCATATACACAAGGCATATATATTCATAAAATGTATATCCACAACACATAGGATTACACACACATGCACACACACACACATACACACACTCACACACACACACACACACACACACACACACACACACACAGAGAGAGAGAGAGAGAGAGAGAGAGAGAGAGAGAATATTAAAAGGAATTTAAAATGAAATGAATACTAATGCATTTGGCCTTGATGTATCAAGTAAAAATCTTTCATTAAAAAAACCATGGGGCATTGTCTGTCTTTAATTAAGCTCATCACTTATAGTTACACTGTGAATGCCTTTTGTTGTTGATGTTTGTTATTCTTATGTAGTTAAAAGCTTACCTTTCTCTATGTGTGCATTGGATCTTACCATATTAATCTTTTCAAGGTATAGTACAGAAAGGATGAAAAATCCTAGAAAGGAGAGTAAAAAAAAATGACTATTTTATGGTAATAAAAGGTAAGTAGAAGTGACCTTTACAGTCATATATATTTATATGCAAGAAGAGTCCAAGAGTCTAAAACTTCTAAAAATTATTAAAGCTTTATCTAAAATTGACTGCAAATATTTAAGGAACAATGCACTGTCTATAATTAAGGACAAATTCCCCAGACACAAGCATTTCTAAGTCACAATTGAGTATGAAGTGCTAGGAGCTGACTTGATCAGAACAGGAGGTCACACACAAAAAAAGGACAAGGGAATTTATTCCAACCAAGACCCTCTGCTGTTAGAGAAAGCTGTCATTATAACAGAGCAGAATCACACAACCTTGAAATCCCCAAAGACCTTTCACATATCAAGGGTTAGCAAGTGCCCTCATTATTTTCCAGCTCAAAACTGACTCAAAATGTAATGTGAGGAACTGAAAGTAAAGAGAGGAGCACTGAATAAGTCATGAAATCAGTGATGAGGGTTCTTGTCTTTTGAAATTCCCTTTCTCCCCATCCTTTTCTTCTTAAAGTCTTGGTAAAAATGCTAGCTTTCTATTAAATAAACACACACACACACACACACACACACACACACACACACACACACA
>JADRCD010228948.1:0-11764 GCA_019843815.1 Montemys delectorum
TGGCCACAGACAATTCATACAAGGGGAATGATTTTCAAAGCCTCCAGACCTCTAAAACTCATACAAACCTTCATTTATGTTTTCAAAACTAGAGTACAAAATTGGTTTTCAGTATCAATAAAACTAGGGATCAAAACAAAGAACAAATCAGAAAGACCCACATAAGCTATTACTTATTTCCAGAAGAAAAAGACCTAAAAACTCAAAAGTACACATGTAATTTCACTTCTCCACCCTCTACCCCCTCGGGATGCTGTGTGGCCCTTTGTCTTTCACAGTGAATTAAAGTGTTAAATGCCATAAGAAAATATGATAAAGAACTGCCTTTGAGAAAGAGTGGTGTGCCTTAGACATACCCTGTCCTGGTGTGTTGCTTTGGCATTGTCTTAAGTTCTGGTGTCACATTAATTTTAAAGAGCATGATATAATATTTGCATCAGTTCTCTGATGAGAAGACGTATAGAATATCAAGCAGGTAGACTGTGACAAGGACAAAATTAACTGTTCCCAGGGTGACAGCAAAACCCCAGCTGTTCATACTTCTTCTGATGCAGTGTAGTTAGAGTCCATAGAAGAGGATCAGAGTTTTTGCTATCATTGAATTGCTGAAAGTATTTATTCTCTTTCCTTTAAGAACTGCTAAAATCCACATTTTACATATACTGTGTTTAACTACAAATAAGGAAATCACGCAGAAGAAATGATTAAACCAGTAAGAGAGGGAAAATCATAAATGCTATATGATCATGGCATTGACCACAAATGGTCACAAGAGAGTTGTGGTTGGTGATATCCTGAATGGACAGGTCACTCTGAAAAGCATCCTGCTTCTGGATATCATGACAGGTGCAGGGAGGAGAAGCCAGGTTCCTGGGTTCTCAAGTCCCAGTGTTGATCTCTGACAACCTAGGTTTTTAAACTAAAAACTCAGGGTCAAAATCAGCAGAAGTAATACCCGAGTATTCCTCTTGTTAAGAGGAATTAAATAATGTTGAATCTCAAAGTTAGGAAGGCATTTCTTTTGCAATGAATGACCCTTTAAGCTGTGTAAAGGTCAAAGTAAAAGTCTAAGCTTGGTGCTAGAATTGCTTTGACAGGTCCCTAATACCAGCAAATCTTCCTTGCAATAAAGAGATGGTCAGGGTTTAATTTCGGAGCCTTCCAAAGGTAACTAGAATTTAAATATTGCCTTGTCTTTGTTGAATTTGATTTTATATTTATAGTACGTAAAATTGGTTTCTTTACACGGAAGGCATAATATAGTTTATTTAAGGCATAATGCAGTTTATTTGAGTAAAAAGAAGTTAATTCAAAAATAAATATAAATAGGGAATCGTTACACAAGTGTAAGAAATATTTCTACAAGTCAGTACCTAACCAACTTCTAGTTAAAGAACTAGTATATTAGATTACTTGTAGTGTTCTTTCCCATTCTAACACTCCATTATTGTGGCAACTTTCTGGTATATTGTCTATTTTGTTTAGATAGTAAGATAATTCCTGGACTTCTATTAGTAAATTAATGAACACATTTCTCCTTTCACAAACCAAGTAAAGTAGCAAACTTCCCAAAGACAGGAAAAGCACATGTGTCATCAATGTGTATTCAGTGACAACATGAATTATCAGTTCTCTTCATGTGGGTATTTTTGTGCTGCCTAATAAACATGAGTTTAAATCCAAAATTGGGTTAAATTAACTGTCTTGTTTCTCTATTCTTCATTTCTTCAGTCACCCACAGAAATGATGAGCCCAGCTCAGGTCAGATAATCCATTTGTAGGCAATTGTTAAGAATTATGTGTTTCTGAGAATCTCTTCATCTCTACATTAGGTAGTTCTTGTTATTATAAAAAAAAATAAAGATGACTTTATAATGAAAGGATCTGGGGGTTGAAGAGATAGTTCAGAAGCTTAGGGCACTTGCTCAAAGGACCTGATTCCAGTTCCAGCACCATGTCAGGCAGTTCACAAGGGCCTGTTGCTCCAGCTCCATGGAATCCAATATCCTCTTCTGTCTTCTAATGCCACCTGCACATATGGTATATACTCAGACAAGAAGGCACACACACACACACACACACACACACACACACACACATACACACACACACACGTAAAAGAAAAATAAATATATCTTTTTAAAAAGAAATTTGGTTTTGGCTCTTATTTGTGCAAATGTGTTGGGTCTCATCAGGTAATAGCTTTAAAGGCAGAATCCTGACATTGCAAAGAGCATCACATGACAAAGTAAATGCTGATCACACATGTATGTATGTATATCTGCATATCTAATCTCTTTCTCGTCTTCTTCATATAAAGTTATGGGTGTTCTATTTTAATGACTTATTCAAACGCAATTATTTTCTAAAAGTCTTACTTCTACACATCACAGTCCAAGTAAATCTACTCCTATCTAATACCATTCGTGTAAGAGGATTAAACCTATGCCTACTTGAATCATAGCAATTTCCTAGTTCATTTTCTAGACATCCACAAAAGTGAGGAAGGGTTAAAGAAACCCGTGAAATAAACAAGGTCTTGTGGAAGGTGGATCCCAGACCAATAATGTCTATGGTCTCGACAAGATAATTCTGAAAGCCATTTTCCTGAGTTAGCTAAGAACATGGTTTCTATCATCATAAGACTCTCACTATATAGAATTATATTCAACAATCAAAGATAATTTTAAACAATATTTTAAAAGATAGTACATATAGAACATAAATTACAAGATAATAAATTTAGGTTTTAAAGTTTAATTTATATTTTAAAAATAATCATTTATTATATTTTATAGTTAATATTAGGGATTTCATATACATACTTATTTCAAAATTCTTTTCTTTTTTTATTAGATATTTTCTTTATTTACATGTAAATTTCTCCTTTCCCAGTTTCCCCTCCAAAAAACAAACAAACAAACAAAAATAACAATAACAAACCCTTGTTGCCTCCCCCCTCCCCATGCCTGCCACCCCACCATCTCCCACTTATTGGCCCTGGAATCCCCCTACACTAGAGCACAAAACCTTCACAAGGCCAAGGTTCATTCCTCCTATTGATGATCAAATTTGCAATCCTCTACTATACACATGCTGCCAAAACAATCAGTCCCACCATGTATAGCCCTTGGTTGGTAGTTGGGTCCCTGGCAGCTCTGAGGGTACTAGTTAGTTCATATTGTTGTTCATCCTAAGGGGCTGCAAACCCTTCAGCTCCATAAATCCTTTCTCTAACTCCTTCATTGGGGACCGTGTACTCAGTTCAAAATTCTTTTCTAAGGCAACTGGCATTCCCCACGTAAAGATAAGGAACATTATTCAGGTTAATAAATTGCCCAGTATTATTCAGGTAAAAATGATAAATTTAAAAATTATTTCACTCTTCTTTATGGCAATGCCCAAGAAATTCCCACTTTGCTATGTATTCTTTATAATATTATTACATTAACTAATAATGTTAGATTAATATGATATTATTATATTGGGTACAAAAAGTCTTCAAACAGTAGCTTCACTAGTATATTATTGAACATCTCATGTTGACTGCTTAGTTACTTTGAGCTTAGTATGTTTATTGTAGTCATCAACGGCCAATATGATTTCATCAGTTTTAGTGACTGAGATGAAAATATTATTAATTTTTAAATATGACGAAAGTTGGGGCCCAATCCTGGGCACACATCCTAAAGGTTTATATAACTTTCTAGTGATAGCCCCAAAATTTCTTCAGAGAATGAAAAAAAAAATAGTCCCTCAAGCATTTCATATAACCAACACTATTCCATACACAAAAATGAAGAGTCCCTTTTGGAGTTTACTCCTACCTTAAACCAAAGTCTCTACCTTCACAGGGGAGAAATGTAAACTCCCCCTACCGACTCATGTGAGCTTGGGTCGCAACGCTTCATGCTCGGCTGTTGGTGTGGTTTGGAGACTATTGCGCTGTTAGTGTCTGGAACCTGGGACTTGAGGTTTATGGCTTGATGTTCTTCCTGTCCTACCTCTGCCACTTGGTGTCTTGCTGCTTTAGCGCCACTGTGGCCGTGCCTTCCCCACCACAGTTGACTGAAATCCTCAAACAGGGGCGAAAATATGTCCTTTCTGCATTCACTTACTGCTTCTAGGGCATTCATTCACAACAATGAGAAAAGTAATCCCTACATAAAACTGGTGCTGAGAAATAGGCCATTTCCTATGATAAACTCGACCCTGTGGTTCCATGAACTATTTACGGGAGGAATGTGGAGGAGTTTACACATGTGGATTAGAGCAGGGTTTCTTAAACTGACCATTCATGACTTCTTTTCACGCAGGAAACCCTTATATGGCCCCAGACAGAGGTATAAAACAAATACACAGACCAAGGACTCACTGATAGCAAGTCATAAAGAAGAGTATTTAAAAATATCTTGTCATCCATATACGTATTACAGATCATGTTATCATTTATTAAAATTATGCAAATTCACCTACTAGTGAGATTACTGTGCTTCCTTTTATATCATAATAAATCTTTGCTGATCAGTTGACAGTGCCTGATCTAGAACCTCTTCAGTGTTTCTTAGAGTTGATAGGTGTTGTGGCTTTATAATTCTCAATGTCGAGATGTCACTTTGAATAAAATACATAGGACAAAACGATGAAAGTATGTTTAGGATCATTCCAGATGCTATTAGAAATTGTCTCAACCCAACACCCAGATTCATTTGTTTTTTCTTTAATGAAGCTCAAGTCAGGAATTCAAACAGTAATTTTTAAAATCAAGTAGTCTAACAACTGACATAGTAAGTCAAAAACAGGAAACCATTAAGAGTATTTTCAATAATGCAACCACTACATTGTATAAAATAGAACACATTGAATGTTAGCAAAACCGCTGTGATTCCTAGCATATGAAAGTGTCCCATTGGAGTTGAGTTGTTTCTGGTAAGATCGTCAACAGACAGCATGGCAACATGAGCAGTGTGAAGTGTATGTGTGTGATACATTTTGGCCCCAGATTGTAGGTTAGTCATACAATGCAATGGCACTGCCAGAAACACCTTAGGTCTGTTACGCATTGGATTACTTCTTGCTGTTGCAACCTAGATGTCTCACGACAGAAGACTAGATACAGAAATGGATCATTTACACAATGGAATACTACTCAGCTATTAAGAACGAGGACATCCTGAGTTTTGCAGACAAATAGATGGAACTAGAAAATATCATCCTGAGTGAGGTAACTCAGACCCAAAAGGACGGGCACGGTATATACTCACTAATAAGTGGATATTAGGAAAAAAATACAAAATACTCAAGATACTGTCCACAGAACTCAAAAGGGTCAACAAACTGAAGTGCCCAAGTCAGGACGCCTCAGTCCCACTTGGGAGAGAGAAGAAAGCAATCATGAGTGGAGAGGGAGGAAAGGACCTGGGAGGGAAAGTGGATGGGAGGGGGGAGTGGGAGGGGGAGAGGGGAACCTGATCTGGTATTGAGTGAGGGAAAAGGACTGAAGCCCTGAGGGCCAACAGAGAAGATGGAAACAGGCAACATCTGGAAATAGGAGGCTGTGGGAACCCTCCAGAGTTCACCAGAGACCTGAGAGGTAAGAGACTCTCAGGACTCAAAGGGAGGGACCTTAGATGAAATGCCCTACAGTACGGAGAGGGAACTTATAGAGCCTAACTCCAGCAGGAAGACAGGGCATTAAGTGGGGTTGCCATCCCACAGTCACATCTCTGACCCATAATTGTTCTGTCTGAAAGAATTACAGGGATGGAAATGGAGAGGAGCCTGAGGAAAAGAATGTCCAGCAACAGACCCAAGTGGGATCCAGCTCAAGGAGAGGTCCCAAGGCCTCACACTATCACTGAGGCTATGGAGCGCTCACAAAAAGGGACCTATCATGACTGCCCTCCGAAAGACCCAACAAGCAGTTGAAAGAGTCAGATGCAGATATTTGCACCCAACCAATGCACAGAAGCAGCTGACCCCTGTTGTTGAATTAGGGAAGGTTGAAAGAAGCTGAGGAGAAGGGCGATCCTGTAGGAGGACCAGCAGTCTCAATGAATCTGGACCACGGAGATCTCTCAAACGCTGGACCACCAACCAGGCAGCATACACCAGCTGATATGAGGCCCCAACACACATACAGCAGAGGACTGCTGGGTCTCTATTCAATCAGAGATTGAATGTACCTAACCCTCAAGAGACTGAAGGCCCCAGGGAGTTTAGAGATCAAGTAGAGTGGGGGATGGGGACATCCACGTGGAGACATGAGTGTGTGGGGAAGAGGCGTGGGACTTGGAGCAGTCAGAGGGTGGGTTGGGGGATTGGGAAATGGAATATGGAGTGTAAAAAGTAAATTAATTTATAAAATTACAAAACAGAAATTTTAAAAAGTATTTCACCATTGCTAACTTTTCATGACCTCCACGTTCATTTATACAACTCCAACTTTATCATGAGTCACTATTTAAAAAACTTGGTGGGGGGGGGGGCAGCTAGAGAAACCCTACGACACTGTAATCAGAACTTACTAGATCTCTGGTGAGAAAGAGGATGGCAAGAAAGCCAATAGAAATGTATACAGAAAGTGTGTGTGCAAGTTGTTTCAGAAAGAAACAAAGCCTTTATTGGGAACCAAACAAGAGTACATTCATTTTATACTCTGGCACAAAGTCTGGCTACATCTGCCCTATCCTGGAAATATGACTGCACTGGGAATGAATTCAAACATAAAAGACTATGCTGTTTGGCAGGAGAAATCTGAAGACAATATAATATGCAGGGAGTGGCCTGGCTATCGTATACCTCATTTCCCCCAGATTTACAATGAGAGACAGAAAGCATACCAGGAAGATGTGTGATCTTTGCAGTTTGTTGAGAAAAGGGATGTGAAAGCAATCAAAAATGTAAACAGAACTGTTTAGTGTAATGAAGGATGGAGTTTTCAATTTGAAGACACAACAGGTTCAAAAAAGTGTAATTGCTAAAGATAATAGCAAAATTAACCAGACTCATCAGATGTCAGGAGGGAAAGACCACACTTATCAAGAGCTGTAGAATAGAATAGTGTGGACTCATTTGAAAGAAGACGTAAGGATGCCCTGCTGGTAAATGGCTATCTAGGCAAGTGTCTTCTGAGGCTCAGCTTAGATTCCAGCTGCTATTGCAAGCCATTGCAGCCATGTAGGCTCCTGTGTTTGAACACTTGGTCCTCGGCTCGGGATACTGGTTTGGGAGGTGTAAAACCTTTAAGGACAGAGGGCTTAGGTGAAGGAAATGGGTAGCTTGAGATGTATAGCCTATGCTAGCTTTCTGTGCCAACTTCGATGAGGTGTAAGCAAGTGGCTGCCTTAAGTTCCAGCTATAGTGGAGTGGACTGCCTGTGTGTATAATGCAGCAGTATAGAGTGTACTTCCTTAAACTGTGAGCCAAAATAAACCTCTCTCTCCTCCCTTAAGCCGCTTTATAAGTATTTGCTCACAAAGATGCAAAAAGCAGCTAATCCAATCTCCTCTCTCTGTATAATGAGGCTGGTTAGCCTTCAAGGAGCCTAGACATTAAGAAGGAGATTTGTGTCTCAGGAAATAGGCAAGGTAATTCCATAAATAAAACTAATCTATAGGAAGTAGCTTGTTCATAATGAAAGCTAATGTCCAATCTAGCTTGCTAGCAAGGCCTCCTTGTTTTCTAATTTACATTAGAAATACATTGTAACCCTTGGGGAAACTAAAAAGCTAAATGTCTTCCGTTGTTTCCTTAGATCCCACACTCCTCCAGTCTGTGCACTCTAATTTGAAGCTTCTAACTTGTAACTCAAAGTGGCATTTTCGTTCTTTCCCTCTTTTCTGTAAGAGGGAAAAATATGTCCCACTCTTACTTTGCTTCCACATCACAAGGTATTAATCTATAGACCAGTACTCGAATTATACAGTTCAGGAGAATGGGACTGGCCATAGCCAGGCCAGGAAAGAACAGCTGTCGAACACAGGACCTGTGGCTGAAAATGTGACTGAACTGGGTGACATTGCTTAGAATGCACAAATCCCGGGGCTTCACCCCCAGCATCACATAAACTCAGCATGGCCATGGCTGGAGATGCATATCTATAGTCTCAGTGCACGTGCACATATGAGCTTGCACACACACACACACACACACACACACACACACACACACATATGAGTCTGGGATATATAAGACACTGTGACACACACACACAAAGTATAAGTCTCCCCTGTGAGACTTAAAGAAGAATTTATTTCATGTGTTGGGGGGGGCGGGGAAGTAGAGAAAGATTTGAGAAACTGTATAAATCAAGATATTCAAAATAGAGGCATTGTCCCCCTGAGCAGAAATTGGATAATTTGTGAGTCTGGTCCCCTGGCATCAGCTACTTTGGTCATATGACATTGAACAAATTGCTTAAACACAATTGTTTCATTTTGTTCAACTTTAAAGTGGGTTGAAAAACAGGAGATGACTTACTGGGCTTGTCTGGGGATTCTGTGTGAATGCTTGTAACTACAGCACTCCCTCTTCGAGATGAATGCCTGGCATTGCCTATCACTGTTACCCTGCTATGTGGCAAGATCTTTATCTATGTGTTGGTCTTTTCCTATCTCATGGTACACTTAAAATGGATTTATGCTATAATCACTCTTACTTCCAACAATGTGACTGCCTTTAACTTTTAACACGTTAGGATCTCATTAATTTGTACTGAATGAATAAATGAATGAATGAATGAATGAATGAAGAATGAATGAATGAACGAACGAACAAGTAGGCTGGTTGGGCCTGCTACAATGCTTCTTTCCCATCAGCCCACAGTTCAAATCCTTTAAGTGGGCACACTAAAGCATATACTCATTAAAACTGAAAGGAGGGCCCTCCTCTGACCCACACATGCACAGATACACGTGTGCATGCCCCACCCAAAGATGCATGTCCATAAACTTTAAAAAAAAACAAAAAGTAAAACTAGAAGAAGGTGATGAGAGGCATAACTCATTTCAATGGGGCTTTGAGAATTACTTTTATGGAAGTGAAAAATAAAATCTAAATTAAAAACACATTCCATGCATCATACAAAAATGCAAAAATTACAGGTGGTGGGTTACATGGGACATTAGCACTCTGCCAAGAGTTCTAGTGCCAAATCTGCTCTTTCATACACATGTTGCAAAAGATAATTTCTTTCGATAGCCCTTTATTTTTCCAACATTGCTAATTAACCTGATGAGAGGGACTTAGCCAAACTGGCTAGTACAGTAGGAAATTTGGAGAAGGAGCTGATGAGAACATTGTTTTCCAAGAGTGGGCTGAAAGCTTTTATGTATGAGTTGAATAGTCTCCTCAGCCTTCATTGTACTTGCTCCTCTGGCTTCCAGCACTCACTTCCCAGTGCCTGTGGCCCTTCGACATAGACTTCGTTTGAGATATTTTGAAAGGTATATATGTATTTCAGCATAATGATTCTGCAAGCCTGAAGAAGTAGGTGATGGGTTAGCCAAAGGAATTATGAAGCATGCTTTGTAAAGCTGAGCTACATGATCTCCCATGTTTCGTGATGTCCCTTTCAGTGGTAGGAGGTGGACAGTTTTAAACAGTACTTCCTCAGAACACTGATAGGGGCAGCTAATGCTGCTGTGCTGGCTCACCTTGTTTAAGTCTGAACTTAAAACCAAATAAAATAAAGTCCAAAAAACTCATTCCTGTCTTGGGAACTAATTAGTGGGGAACTTGCATACTAAAAGAGTTATCTCCAAGCATCAAGCAAACTTCATTTAAAAAAAAAATCTCAATTTACCTATCAAATTTGAATTTATCATCAGGCACTTCAGAAATGTGCCCATTTGTAGTTGTTGGCAATTAGTGTGGCTTGGTATTTTCTGAACTTGGCTTTCAAGACAGTTTTCAGGCAGTTATTAACATAATGACAACCAAAAATGGCCATTTTCTCTTGCGTCCCACTATCTACTTTGTGTCCACAAGAAACAAAGACTTCAGCTCATCAATACAGTCTTCTACCATTGAGAATGCATAATCTCTCTTTACATTTTTTTGATGTATGAATTAATTGATCACTATATTGAACAATACTGAATAACAAAAGAGGGTTTTTTTTGAAGTCCCTCAACTTCCACTTCAATGCATTGAAATGCCCTCAGTGTTGCTGAGTAGATTCAAGGGCATTTGTTGATATTCTTCTTATTAAATATAGCTGATCTCTAAAATATTGTCGTGGTGAAGGTAACCACCTCAAAGTAAATAGCAGGTCACCTGAGTCTATTAATATGAAATTTTGTGAATAACATATTATGTAATTTGCAAATATGATTAACAATTCATTCAACTGGTTCTCTAGAAATTTCTAAATATCTCAGTTTTGAAGTGTGAAGTTCAGGCTTATAATTTTCCATAATGAGAAAAAAATTGATGGCTGTGATTAATTCAACATAAAGTAACTACAATTAAAAGAAAAATATTCATTGACTTTTCAAGTCCAGTAAATAGTTATATTTGTGTACACAAATGGAAAAGCATCTCGGTTTTTTTTTTCATTAAAATCTAGAAATTTCTAAGTACTATTCCCATAGATTGAATATCATGGTGTACGTCATAGCAAGTGTACCAGGAAGGCAAAAGCACTTTTATTTTTCTAATTAATTTTATAATCAAGATGGATGCCTTCCCTGTGGGTGCCTGGTTCTTTTTGTTTTCCTTCTAATATCTATAGCTTCAAACATGTAGATGCATTACATGGCAGGGGATGTGTCAATGGCATTTCAAATTCTAATATCTATAGCTTCAAACATGTAGATGCATTACATGGCAGGGGATGGGTCAATGGCATTTCAAATAAGAATTTCCTCTCCTCAATCCTAAACCCTCGAGCATTTTCTTTTTCTTCATCTTTTGGAAGGAAACTTATGGGCAATGTGAACACAGTATTCTGTGCTGGAGTTTCATCTTTGTTCCCAGAAGATGGCTGCAAAGCATGATGGTTCTCCAGATCATTTTTCTGGGCGCTCATACTTCTGCCACTCAAATTTTTAATTATAAAGTGACATCTAATAAAGTAGAATGTCAGGGAGCTGCAACGACTACACTTGCCTTGTAGTTTCACTGTGGACCTGCTCTGTCAAAAGCCGGTCCTGCCGATCATTTTTAATTAAATAAACTAAGCCCTCCCAGACCAAGAATTACAATGAAAATTGGCTTTTCAGTGGAGCAGCTGTGTAAACGGGCTCTAAAATTAGTCCCTTCAAAGCTGTGTTTTACAGCTTCCATGTGTCTTCTGCAGCCTGTGTCAGAATGAGAAAACGTATTCTTTCAAGAACATCCTTGTCATTTGGGGTCCAATCCATTTTAATGGTGTCATAGCTACCTTAAATCTCTCAGTCCCAAGTAGTTGGGCCCAGGGAGACATGATCAAAAGGTGCCATATGAGCAGAGTGTTTGCTTTAATTTAGATGGTGTTGACAGAACCATGGGTACTGTAATAAAACAGCCTGGCCTCTTGCCCAGGGGATGTAAAATCAAAACAAGACAAATAAGAATATAATGAACAACTTAGGCTGGTGGGCAGTGGAGCTGTAGATTCCAGACTTCCTAGGAAGGTTTCTGAGGACAGCTACTTCTCATCCTTCACTTTTTGGAGCCATTGATACCATCACGCTTCTCTTCCCCACCATCCCAGCGAAACCCTGAAGTGGGATTTACTTCATTTCTACCTGGGTTGCCACATCGATGTCCTGGAGGATTA
>JADRCD010228949.1:0-21032 GCA_019843815.1 Montemys delectorum
CCCTCGGCCTTCTCCGAAGGGTCTGCTTCCCCATCATAATCAATAAGTAGCTTGTAAGGAGATGTACACAGATCCTCTCCCTCCAAACTAACTTACTGGTTTTCTGGTCCATCATTTTAGGGGTGGGGGTAAATTAATTTTGTGGTATTCCATAGGTAGATGCAAGGATTTTCTGATTCTACCATCCTTCTCACATCCTAGTTGTCACTCAAGTCTGATAAAAATACTTCTTTCTGCATTAATTTTGTTTTATTCAACCGGCTATCATTCATGATATCACTGCTGATTTGGGGCTGGGGAAAAATCCTTCCATGTGGCTGCTGTGCCCTTGTCAAATCTTCATCTTTGGGTATGTGCTTCTTCACTCAATCCCGAGAGCTGTCCAGGCTCCCAGCCCTGGAGCTGTCATTACTGGAATGCGTCCCTCTCCTTTCAGTAGAGACCAGAAGCTACCACCTGGGTGCTCTGCTGGTCACCACCATGTGTGTTGATGCCCTTGTGATTTTGTTTGTTTATTTCTGTTGTTGTTGTTGTTGTTGTTGTTTTGTGTGTCCTTGTCCTCCCAGACACTCTGGTGCTACGCCAAGACCGCAGGACTCACCGCAACAGTTTCCCATGTTCATTAGCACGTCCGTGTTATTGCATGTATGAAGCTGTCTCTGGATCTCCACATGCTTTCTTTTGTCCTCTCATAGATCAAGTCCTTCTCTGGCTCCAGTCATGACACCTAAGCCACCTGGTGTTCTTGCCACCCCTTTCTCTGTGTGCCCTGGCTGGGGCCCTGACTCTTAGCCCAGTCCTATGACTATGGTGCCAAGTGTGCTGGCTGGTTTTGTGTGTCAACTGGACACAGGCTGGAGTTATCCCAGAGAAGGGAGCTTCAGTTGGGGAAGTGCCTCCATGAGATCCAGCTGTGGGGCATTTTCTCAATTAGTGATCAAGAGGGTTGGGCCCCTTGTGGGTGGTGCCATCCCTGGGTTGGAAGTCTTGGGTTCTATAAGAGAGCGGGCTGAGCAAGCCAGGGGAAGCAAGCCAGCAAGGAACATCCCTCCATGGCCTCTGCATCAGTTCCTGCTTCCTGCCCTGCTTGAGTTCCAGTCCTGACTTCCTCTGGTGATCAACAGCCATGTGGAAGTGTAAGCTGAATAAACCCTTTCCTCCCCAACTTGCTTCTTGGTCATGATGTTTGTGCAGGAATAGAAACCCTGACTAAGACACCAAGGTTTTTAGAAAGAAAGGAGACATAAAGGGAGGAAGGGAGGAGAGAAGGAAAGGCAAATGAAGAAAAGGTGGAAGAGGAAGAGGAGGGAGGAAGGGTAGAGAGAAGGGAAAAGAAGAAAGGGAGGAAGGGAAGGAGAGGGAGAAAAAAAGAAAAAGGAGAGGGTGTGGGAGGGGCAGGAAAGAAGGAAGGCAGGAAGGAGGGAAAGAGGGGGTTAAGAAGGAATGGGGGAAGGGTATGAAAGAGGGAGGTGTGAAGGAAAGAAGGAAGGACAAAGGAGGGAGGCAGAGAGAGTAGGTGTTTCCTATGCTAACGAGGGTCATCCATCACACCAAAAGGGAAAGCAGTTTTCGCTTGTTGGTGTTTCCAGTTCTTTTCTTGACTGATTATGTATCTGGCGGAAGCAGGGAAGGCACTTATCTGAAACATCACATACATGCAGGTCGAAAGAAAAAAACTGTGAAGTTGAGAGTGAGAAAAGCAGCACCCTATACTCTGTTCCCATGCAGAGATCGACCGACTCTACCCACATCTCACACAGAGGGCAAAAGCTAGAGATCAACCAACAGTACCCATGTCTCACACCTAAGGCAGAAGCCTGACCTAGGCACACATGTCACTCTTAAATAATGTGTGGGCTGTACTAAGAGGGAGATGAAGTAGGACTGGCACATTTTTATTACAATCTCTTAGCATCTGTGCATCTACTCATTGATTCAGCTGCAGAATTCCGTCACCTCAATATCAAGTCCGAGGCCCAGGTGAGAAGCTATACCACATGTCCTAATGGCGGAAAGTCTTTTGGTAAAGCTGAGGATATAATTATTTCTGAGGCTTACATAGGTTGTAGATAGAAAAATACCTTCCTTATGTGACATCAGCTGCACTAGTGAAGAGCCTCATAGTGATTTGTCTGCAAAATCAGGGTCACAGCTACATGCCAACTTCATGGAGACAATGAGCCTTGATATGAAAATTTTTTAAGACTCAAGGTAAAGTCCAAAACAAAGTATTAAGCAAGTAAAGTCAGGTACATGCCACATGTTCATGAGGAAGAACCCAGGAGGAAATCAAACAAGTCTATATAATCTAATTACTATAAAAATTAATATTCTGTACTAACAAAAATTACGGTTTGGTTCAAGGTACTGAGGGGACAGCTCAGTCTGTAAAGTGTGTTTAAGCATGAAGACCTGAGTTGACATCCCAGAACCTATGTAATAGGCCAGATATGGTAGCATGCATTTGTAATCTCAGCACTAAAGAGGCAGAGGTAGGTGGGCTCCTGGGGCTCAATGGATAGATAGCCTAGCCTTCTTTGAAAGCCCCAGACCAGTGAGAGACCACACACACACACACACACACACACACACACACACACACACACATGCACCCCCCCACACACACACGCACACTCACAAAGTTTGATGACTCCTTAGGAACAATGATACTCAAGGCTGTCTTCTGTTGCATGCACACATAAACACATGCACACACATGCACACACATAAACATATATGTTTGGATAATTTCTTGTGCACTGTGTAAAGAGTGTTTTTGTATTATACAAGTGCTGATTTCTGTACTTACAGAGATTGGAATGTAGGCAGAACTTTGGTATTGTTATTTTTATGAAGCATCACCTGTCTCGGTGTTTTGTAAACACGTTCTCCACCACCTCCTGATTCCTTCAATAAAGAGCTGACTGGCCTATAGCAAAGCAGGAGTGGATAGGTGGTACTTCTTCTGGCCAGTGACAGGAACTCTGGGAAAGAGAGAGAGAGGTGGGAGATTTACCAGATGTGGAGGAAGAAACAGGTGCCAGGATTGAGGGTGAGGTAACTAATGAGCCACGTGGCAGAATTTAGATTAGAACAAACAAGTTAATTATATTATATGAGATAATTGGGAAATACCCTACACTAAGGCCTGAGCTACATAAATAAATAGAAGTCTCTCTGTCATTATTTGGGAGGCTGGCAGTTAGAGACAATCCTATGGTACATACACAAATCAACTGCTTATGATCATCACTAAATTATGGAAAACAAGGGATAGATCAAGGATGAGCTGTGATATCAACTTAGACTCCCAATGCAGAGACAGGATGAGAGATGTCATTCTACTGTCACATCCTTCCCAATATTCAGTCTACACTTTGATGGTTGGAGTTCTTTGATGGCAGTTGTCTTCTAGTCCCCAGGTCCCACATGCTTACATTTGAGAGACTTCCCCCCCCCAGTTGTTTTTATAGTCAGTTTTATTGTATAGGATTTACATGTAGTAAAATTTATTTTACTGTCATACGGTTTGACAAGTCTTGACAAACCCCACAGTTGAATGGCTGCCTGCACTGTGAATGCTTAGAACAGTCAAGTTCCCTCCGACTCATTCCCTCATGCTCGCTCCCAGTCTCTGAAACTGTCCCCACAGGTTACCTTTTCCAGGAACACCATTTAATTGGAATTCTCTTGTTATATCCTTTGGAGTCTGGCTTCAGAGTCCGAGAGGAATCAATTGTTTGCATTAATCGGTAGTTTATCCTTTTTACTATGTGGCTGTTTTACAGTCTGCTCATTCAGTCCCCATGTGAGGGACATGTGGATTGTTCTCAGTTCTTAAAAATCAGAAATGAAGTTGATATCAGCAGTATGTGTAGGTTTTCATAAGTGTATAGCTTTTCATTTCTCTTGAGTTGATGTTGAGTGTTGCAATCCTACTGTCAAGGGATGCCTCTCTATTCCACCCTTTCTCTCTCTCTCTCTCTCTCTCTCTCTCTCTCTCTCTCTCTCTCTCTCTCTCTTTCTCCCTCCCTCTAGAATTAGCTCTTCATACTGATGCTACTCACTGCTTTTGTCCCTTCCCACTGGTCTCCTGATTTTTACAAAATATGGATATTTCCCATGATTCTTAATCTTGTCACTCACAGCTTCATTTACACAAGAAGTCTTCACTCCAGACACAGGACATTCTGCTTACTTGAGAAAAGGGGAACTTTCTATTTAATGATACTTCCACACCCTGCAGATTATAGATCAATATTGAGAACTCTCAAGTATATCCTCTAAAACTTAGCAATATGAATGTGAGAAGCACAAAGCCCTAATTCAAACTCAAATTCGAGAGGGGTGGAGTTTATTGCACATGTCTTTCAGCTTGCAGAGGAGAGAGAGAAGGGCCAGTTCCTGCTGTGTATGAATGCTCTGTCTGTGAACAGATGGCCACATTCAGAACTTAATGTTGTAATGACAGGCCAGAAATAATGCAAACCAGAGAGTACTACAGAGGATTGAGGGGAAATGTAGAAAGGGGGAAAAAGAGGTGTGAATGAAGAGATTTCAAGTCTTTAGCAGCATGGTAGACCGTATGGAATAGTTTTTGTTCTATTTAAAATATTTTCATGTAGCCTAATGGAATTTGTTCGTGTATTGTTGTCTTAATAATATTTTAAAGTATGGATTTAGTGGAAATTTGAACGACTGGTACAATCTGTGCTTGAGGCCACACTGCATGTATGGTGAAAGGATGTATTCCCTCCTAGGGCACTAGTCAGGGTTAAGGCCAGACTCCAGGGTCATATGCCAGCTTTAGAGGGGATAGAAGTCTCTTCTGAGTGAGAGACACAGTTTTGGAGCCACATAGCCAGAATGGTGGTGAGGGACATTCAGAGAGTGTTGCTCTTAATACTTTCTTTACCGAGAAGACAGGAGTTGGTGATTTATGGAGAAGAATCTGGTTGACCAGATGGCTGAATTGTGGGCCAATCCCATCCCTTGTCTACTTATCTCAGAAGTTGATGTCAAAGGCAAGAATAAGTTAACCATGAGCCCCAAATATCTTTGCCTGTCCCCGTTCTAGTCAAACTGAATCCATAGAGCCTGAAGACAAGTCAGGGACACAAGTCTCTATTTGTGTAAGTTGGAATTGTAAGGGCTAAGGTATATGTTTGAAGGGCAGACTCCATGGTCCACTAGAGATCACCTCTACTTGTGGTCCTGGTAGTAAGATGCTGCCCATTGTCCCCCAAAGATACTTGATGTCTTTCTTCTGCTCTGTGTTCATGGCAACAAGGCTCTTGGCTTTTCTGATTGGTTTGTATCATTGTTCAGGCCTGGGAGTGAACATAGCTTTCACTCTTGCTTTTGTGCCTCTCTTCTCTCCCCAAGTGAGGCCTGAACACACTCCAGAGAATTCCATGTTGTTGGCACAAAGAAATTGTGGGATCCCTTCTACTTTTTAACCTAACCAGGGTTTCCATTGGAGAAAAGGGAAAACAACTGGTTCTGCTTCAGGAGATCAAATGTTTTCAACCCAAGAAAACCTTTTCCTCTGCTTTTTATAAAGTTCTGGATATTTGTAGTAGATAGAATGTTTAAAATTTAAGAAAAAATGAGAGTAATGGACCTACCTGCATTTTAAAAGATTTATTTATTTATTATTTTAGGTATATACATATGTGTGTCTGCATGTATGCCTGTGCAGCACATGTGTGAAGTTCTCAAGGAGACCAGAGGAAGGTGTCACATCCTTTGGAACTGGAACTACACATCTTTGTGAGACCATGTGCTAGGAACAGAACCCAGTTCCTTTGGAAGAGCAGCCAGTGTTCCTAACCACAGAGCTGTCTCTCTAACTCTCTCTCTCTGGATTAGAAAAAATTCATCAAAGTGACTTGTCTCCTAGAAGTGATCATGCACTTTGCTCACAGTGGGACAAAGGGATTTGAATCTCAGGTAGTTGACTACATTAAAAAATATTATTTCATTTCAATGTGTGTGTGCATAGGCATTCATGCAGGTATGTGTGTATGTGTGACTGATGTCATGTGTGTTGATACCACAAGACAACTTGTAGAGTTATTTCTTTTTTCCACCTTGTGGGGCCTGTGATGGGGCTATGACATCAGAGATGGCAGCTAGCATCTGTACCCACTGAGCCTTCTCACCAGCCTTACTCTGACAGGATGTAAGTGAGATAAACTTATTATGTGGATTTTCCACACAGGAAAAGAAATAAGAAGTAGCATATGTATTCTATTTGCTAGATATCTGTGGCCAGATCAGCTGATTTTTATGCATCAAAATAGTTCAAACTCCATGAACTCTTTCAAATTAGCCTTTGGAAATCAGTGAATATTAGTGGTGATATATAACTTGTATAAATACTTTTAAGAATCTCCACTTTCGTTATTATTTTTCTAGTGCTTTTTTTTTCTTACTCTGGAAGAATTAAGATCTCACCAGGCACCAAGAGAGCTGACAGCCTGGGCAGGCTGCACAAATTACTGAACTATGTGCTACCCAGAGCTTCTGGTGTTTGTGAAAATGTGTGTACACATCATATTTCTCTTAGAGGACGTGAATGGGGGCTACGTGACCACTAGTATATCTTCTTAAATTCCAAATGTAGCCTCATATTGTCTAGGCTGTCAGCTACTGTAAATAACAAGGGCAGATCCTCTGCTAGCCACATGTGGCTTCCATGTGCAGGGCTCACCTCTTTTCAGATGCCGACCGACAAGTGAAGGCGGCACTTCAATATGGTTAGGGCAAGCTTTCCAGTAGGTTAGAAGCCTCCAGTGCCTGCTCTGGCCTGAAGTACAGGCTTAGGACACATGTGGATGTGGTCTTCCTCAGACCTGAGCTTGAAATGAAATTCCTGAGCCAAGGGCTCTCAAGTCACATGTGCATGGCCACTATTCTGCTCAAGTCCATGGTTACAGGGCTGCAGGTGGAATGAATTATACAGAGTTGTAGAAGATAGACTGTCTGGAAGTCACTAGGGTGTGGTGATTGGTCCCATTACCCCTCCTTTCTCCTAAAGGTCACCTACTGCAGCTATAGATGTTTTGCAGGTATATGCATGGCCAGATTTAGAAAGCCATAAGAAACTGGCTGTCTTATGTCTCCGGCCATGTTGTCAAGTGTCTCTGCGCTCCCCAAGACATCTGAAGGGAACAGGCTCCTTCATTCAATCCAGTGCCTTCTTGACATTTCTGTCATCATGGTCCTGAGGTGCAGAGGTACCTTGGAATGTTCCAAAAAGCTCCCAAGTCCCTGCCTTGGAACATTCATGGACACGTTTTGAGGCTGGTATGAGTACACATAGCCCTTCCCCTGTCTCTGTGTGTTTAAACACTTCCAAATATTTCAAGAATGTTCAGATCGCTTCTCCCAGATTATTTTTAAAAAATACAGGAGGACCTCAGCTTCCTGGCCTGGTTGGTAGAGAGCTGTGGGGCCTGAGCATAGCTCTCAGCACAGTACCCTGAGGTCTAGGTACCCTGCCCAACCACCTACAGCACTTGTGGCCTCTGAGCATGCTCTGGCAGTGCCTGCATCCCCTTCAGCCACCATGAAAGGTTAATACAGCAAAGAGCATCCCTGGGCTCCCTTGTACCTGCTGCCAGTGTCTGGACTACATCCTGAGAAGCCAGAGCCAGGAGAGGAAAACTCTGCCATTTCCTTTTAAGCCCTTAAACATTTGGGAGCCAGTAGAAATGACAGGGTTGAGTGTCCAGCTGGAAATCATGGAGGGGATGGCGGTCTGTGGCTAAGCAATGGCTCCTCCTAACCTTGGTGTGACACTGTTGCCTGTTTCCCCGGTCACGATTTTGTTTTATTGTCCCACTAGTACAGGACTGCTGATTTTATGAGCATAACCTAAGATACCAGCCCCAAGCTCTGCTAGCACTCTTAAAAAAAAAAAAAAAAAAAAGAATTCCCCGGGAGATTATTCTCAGTCATTTGATTCTGCTGTGGCCAGCTCTGGGTTTTTAATCCCTCTTGTTTATAATGAGTTTAATCTCTGTCATATTTATCCTTTAGTGAGACAGATCCCACTCTCCCTATGCCTTGCCACGTGACCACATCAGTTAGGCAAAGTGACAGTGGCTTTAAACCCGTCTGTCTCTTGAAAGAACAGTCTCCCAAGGCTTAAGCCTACACCCATAAATAATCTTTGAGGGGCTTTAAAAGCAAACCTGGTAAACAGGATCAGGGAGTGGGGTGAGCGGAGACCACCCTGGGCAGGAGAAAGCTGGGGTTTTGAAATGGAAAGTCAGCTTTCTTCTAAGCCATTTTGTTTCAGCCTCCTACCTCTGAAAGAGAGAGCCATTTGATCCACTCTTTGCAAGTCAGTACTGAGATTTCCCAGGCCCTTGAGTACTTGCTTCTGGCTTGGGAATATTCAGTTTGCAGGTGTCTGGTGTCTGTTGCAGGAACCTGGGCCCATCAAAGCTTGTCAGACCATAACCCCACGAGGGATGCCTAGGATGGGTTTTGATGTTAAAAGCGCCTTGCCTATCTCAGGGCTGGATTACAGTGGTCATATGTCTTCTCTCTCTCTCTCTCTCTCTCTCTCTCTCTCTCTCTCTCTCTCTCTCTCTCTCTCTCTCTGAAAACTGGTAGTTGAATCAGGAGAAGTCTCACAAAAGTGAGACTTCGCTAGGATCAGGTATTCGAACATCTGAGACTTATAGGGGACATCTCATTCAAACTAACGAAGCCACCAAAGCCATTCTGAGCTGTAGTTCAGATTTCAGGAGGTTTTTCTTGCAAATCTGAAGAATGAAATTCAGGAACCACAGAGAGTAAGGTTCGGGGGTGGGGGGAGAGACAGAGAGAGAGAAAGACAGACAGACAGACAGACAGACAGACAGACAGACAGACAGACAGAGACACACAGAGAGAAAGGCAGAGAGAGGCAGAGAGAGACTTCAAAACTCCTTTATTGGTTCCTGGTGAGTATGGTACCATCCAGCTGTTAGTCTTGGACTCTTTGAAGGGTGAGCTATCAGTCTGGCTGGCCCAATCACAAAGTATTCAGGTGTCTCCTCTGCTTCAGTCCTATCCTGGAGTATAGCTTACAGGAAGGAAAGAGAAAGATAATGAGAGCCTAGGGTTGGGGGAAGAGGTGGTGGGATTGGAGGAGTTGGGGTGGGCAGAACTCTTTTTTGGAATTCTTGGCCTCTAGCAACAATGTCTCAGAACTGCTACTATGGAGTCTCTGCCCAGCGGGACCAATGTCTGCCTCTTGTTCTTGACAGTTGGGCCCCTCCTATCTATTTCTAGTCTTTCTGTCCTTGGCTATTCTGTTTTTATGTTTGTTTGGTTTTGGGGGGGGGTTGTATTTAACCTTTTAGAGATGTTTTTATTTTTATCTTTTATCATTGTGTGTATACGTGGTCTATGTGTGTGAGTGGAGCTCAGAGGACAACTGTCAGGAACTGACGTCCCCTTCCATCTCGCTTTTGAAGCATGGGAGTGTTCATGAGATGAGGGGACCCCACATCTGGCTTTCAGATGGATTATGGGAACTGATCTCAGGTGATCAGGCATTCATGGGTTGTTGGTTTGTCTGTTTGTTAATTTTTACCCATTGAGCCATCTCACCAGCTCCTACCATTTGGAGAATAAATAAGATGTTCAGCACCTTCAGCCCCATCTTAGGTCTGCTATATCTAGCAAGTACCACACTTCAGTGGCTGAAGGCAGCAGGCAGCTCCTTCTCCATAGCTCTTTAGGCCAGGAGCATGAAATCAAAATATCAGCATCACTATGCAGAACCTACCAAGCTCTGTGAGAAGACCTATCCCCATGCCCTACACTGGCCCGGCCCCTGACCTATGGGTGCATCTGTAGTCCCTTCCCTACTTTATATGGCTGTCACCTTGGGTCTTTGCAATCTTACAAATCCCCTATGCTGCCAATCACCCCACACTTTAGGAAACACCTTAACATAGGTCCCTAGAATCAAGCCTGTACATCTTTCTCCTGAGGGCTACTTGATCTTGTTATCACCCCCAGTGACAGAAGCAGGCACCTTGGATTGCAGTTCCAGACTTGTGCCCGTAGCCCTACGAGACTTAACACCGATTCACATAAATTCTTTGGTAACCTGTTTCTAACAATTACCCTTGATGTTCTACTGCCCTGGGCCCTGCCCTCTTACGCATGACTCACGCTGCACTGCCCCTGTAAGCCATTCACATGAGCACACTGCCTGGAGAATCTCCAAAGAAGAGTTGATTACATTCCAGGGAGCCTACTATGTACCAGATGTTGAGAATGGACAGTTGGGAGTCACACTCTATTCTGGACATCTCCTCACTGAAAATGACCTTCATTTGTCACAGAAAGAACATCAGGGCCACTTCTAAATTCTTCGTCTTCAAAACCTCATCCCCTGGTGAGGCCCAGGAACACTTACATCCCAAGCAAAGCCCCCTCAAGGGTTCTTTTAGCTGGATCTGTAGCAGGAGGGTGACCAGTCACTCACAGTCCTGCTCTTGGGTCCAGAGAAGCCTTGCTGGCCATTCACTCTCTGTCATAAGGATTCCTATTGACCCTTTGGTCATCAAGGAATGCAGATGATGCTCGGACAAGTTGGGGACCACAGCATTAGACCCAAGGTGAATTTACAAGGCCATTACTTCTTGGCGTGCTTTGATGAATGTGGAATGGCAACCAAGAACAGCCTGGGGAGGCTGATGGAACAGAGTTTAATCTCCCTCATCATCACGAATCATTTTTCTTGTCATACATGGGCAGATCGGCCCCACAGAGAGCTAGGAAGGTATGAAGGCACAGTGCTCCAGAGGGCCAGGCTTCTAGCAGTAGGTTGTAACAGTGCCCTTCGTCTTCTCCCAGCTGCCCACTATGGCCCACCCTCCGTCTCTCTCAGCAGCTCATTGCCTGAACCAACTGGCCCGGCAGAGGGCATACATACTGGCTGCCCTGGTCAGCAGACTATCCAGGAGAGTGGACAGACACCAGGCTTCTTTAACCATCTGTGCTGGGTGACTCCCTGACTGTGGCATTGACCCCAGGGCAGATTAACCCTTTCCTGTTTATGCCAAAAGTTGTAACTGAGCTTCCTAAATCTGGAGCTGCTGCCGGTGGTGGAAGGGATGGAGAGAAAGAGTTGGCTCTCCTGTAAGATTTTTATAGAGCTGCATATTGTTGCGTCAACAAGTCTAGCTGGTTCACTCGCTTCAATGCTTCACTTATTATACACAGAACATATGATGGAAGCTGTTTGCCAAATACAGAAAAGTGTAAATGAGATGATTAAAATCACAGCTGATCACCGTTAGCAGTCAGATGCACGTCCCCAGGGTTCTGTTCCTACGAGTGGCTTATTGTTGGAGTGTTGCTTAAAGCTGAATGTGTGTGCAAGTTGCCTGGGCAGC
Source organism: Montemys delectorum (assembly GCA_019843815.1). Taxonomy (NCBI): domain Eukaryota; kingdom Metazoa; phylum Chordata; class Mammalia; order Rodentia; family Muridae; genus Montemys; species Montemys delectorum. The sequence goes on from JADRCD010228949.1 coordinate 11,412, forward strand.
TGGTGAAAATTCATGCTCTGAGCTTAGTGTGGGGCTGAGTGTCAGGGGATGCTGAAGATTCTGGGGGTGCTGTTGCTTCCAGGAGATGCTGGTCCTTCCAGGAGATGCTGGTCCTTCCAGGGGATGCTGGTCCTTCCAGGGGATGCTGGTCCTTCCAGGAGATGCTGAGTTTTTTCTGGAGGATGCTGATTGTTTCTGCTTTGGGAATTTTTCTGAGTACAAAGTTCCAACACTGCTTTTTCCAAATAAGAGAAGACTGTTGGCTCTCCCAGGACCTGCTTTCTCATCTAGAAAATGAGAATAACAACTTCCTGTCCTGTAGAGATTTGATGTAAACAACTGCTACCTTGTACCTGATAACCCGGCACACAGCACAGGTTTGGTAAGTTGTGCCAACATTTAAAGTGATATAATTATCTTGATCTCAAGAACACCATGTGGGCAACTTTTTCTTTTACTTGCCTTCAGTCAGCATCTCAGGGTGAGCATTTTCTCAGTGTGTGCTCAAGTCTCTGGAAACATTGTGTTTCATACCTGTGCTTTAACGGGCACTGCTGTGAAGGACATAACTTATTTGGGCATTTAAGACATGGAAATAATGGCTTTTTTTGTTTTTCTCATAACTCAATAAAACCATGTTGACAAAGTAGCTATTTTTATGAGAGTTCTAGACTCTTTAAACAGTGCATTGCAGTTTCCTCTTCTGGAAAAACAAATCGCAGGCATTTTTAGAGGGAACAGCTGTAGCAGCTTACATGCTCTCAGGCAAGGGTTTCTCTTTCCTGTTTGAAGTTCAGAGGGTTCTTGGAATCCACTGAGCTCTCAACAGCAATTATAGAGACAGTTATATTGGCACCTCAAAAAAAAAAATAAAAAATAAAAAATAAAAAAAAAAAACCTCAAACCGACCAACCAAACAAAACAATTATAACTCTAAATTAGAGAATTTTAGACAAAGGACACATTTCATGTCTATTCCCAGTGATGGAGAAAATAGCCACAGAGAAGAAGCTGTGGAGCAGAGGAATGTTGACGTTCTAAGGAAAGATTGCAAACATCCTAGCATCCATGAAAACATTTGATGTTTTCAGTGTCACAGCCAGGAACTCTCTTCCTAGGCGTGTGTGCATGTGTCCACGTGTGCATGCATGTATGTGTATGGTATGTGGTGTGTGTGTATGTGTGTATACATGTATATATGTCTGTGGTATATGGTATGTGTGTGTGTTTATGCGTGTGTGTTGTGTATGTATACATGTCTGTGGTATGTGTGTATGTGTGTGTGTGTAGTGTGTGTGATATGTAGGATGTATGGTGTGGGACTGTGATAGGTATGTATGTGTGTGTATTGTGTTTGTGGTGGTGTGTGTGTGTTTGCATGTCTGTGGTAGGTATGTGTGTGTGTTTGCATGTCTGTGGTATGTGGCATATGTGTTTGTGTGAATGTGGTGTGGTATGTATTGTGTGTGTGTGGTATGTAGTATGTATGGTGTGAGTGTGGTATGTGTGTGTATGTATTGTGTGTGGTGGTGGTGGTATGTGTGTGTGGTATGCAGTGTGTGGTGCGTGTGTGTGGTGTGGTGTGTATTATGTGTGTATGTGTGTGTATGTGTGTGTGTATGTGTGTGTTTTGCATATGTGCCAGTCTGCATGCATATGTGGGAATGTGTTGTCTGTAAAGGCCCAAGGTCATCATGAGTTGACACTTCCTCAGAAGTTACTCACCTTGTTTGTTGGGACAGCATCTCTCACTGGCCTGGACTCACTGAGAGGTTAGGTTAGGCTGTCTGGCTGATGAACCCCAAGGCCCCTCCTGCCTCTACTTCCCTAGCACTGCATAATAGGCGCACACCACCATATCTGCATGGGCTTTCTTCTTGTTTTGTTTTTGTTTTTAATATAAGTTCTGGGCCTTAAACTCAGGTCTTTGTTCTTCTGTGGCAAAACCAGGCTGTCTCCCAAGCTCCCTTTCCAGACATTTAGTGGAACTTGAGTTAACTTTCTAAGAATGAGGCTGCTCTTGGGTCCTTTTGTGCTCTCTAAGTTCCACCCCCAGCCCCGTGCCACAGGTTCACAGAAGTCTTCTGGGGACAGGGCTTTGTATATTCAAGTTCTGGGAAACTCCCAGCAGGATCCAGTGGGGCAGACGGGCTACTAAGATCAGCCATGCAGCATGCACCTAGGACAAAACGGTTGCCATAAGCCTATTAGAAGTGGCACGCTCTGGTTTGGGAGATTAGGTAATTCATGAAGAATGAGTCACTTGGCTCAGGGTTGGTTCTGGAGCCCAGGAAGTCCATGACACTTATCTGCTGAGGCCTCTGCTGTAGTCAAGGTATAAAGGACGTGCATGCATGAGAGAGAGATGAGGGGGGAGAGAGGGAGAGCAAGGGGAGAGGGAGAGAGACAGGGACAGAGAATGAGTAGTCCATGACTGACTTAATCCATTCTTGGCTGTCTTACTTTCTTGCTAGGTTAAAACACCCTGACTAAAGCAAGCAACTTAAGGACAGAATTTTACTGGCTCACAGTTAAGGTACAGTTCTTCACGATGGAGAAGTTAAAACAGAGGGAATTAGCAACAGCTTGAGACGATTCATCCCCTGAATGCTGACACTCAACTTCCTTTCTTCCTTCTATCCAGTGTAGGACTCAGGCCTAGGGAATAGCGCCCCCCACTGTTAAGCTAGATCATCCCACTTCAATTAATCTAATCAACATAACTCCTCGAAGACATGCCCAGAGACTAAATAATCCCCCACTAATGTGCTTGGAAGCTTGCCCCTGAAGGGATTTCAGATCTTGTTAAGATGGCATTCAACCATTATCATCATGGTGTAGTCAATGCTGAACCATGCCACTGGGCCCTACCCCTTGATCTCTCACAGCAGGGATTCAGTTTCAACCTAGGTTGGGTGGCTAACAACTAGAGCTGTTTCCATCTTTTCAGTCTTAACCTCTGGTCACTTTAGGACCATGCTTTGGCGGTTAAGCCATGTCTTTGGTTTCTTCTTGAGAACCAACTGCAGCCCTGAGTTATATACATTTCTTTCTGGGCTCCTGGGAGGGGAATCTGGGAGAAGCTGGGTCTTCTGATCAGGCCTTCTGCTTCAGCAGACCCAGGACTTACAGTCTGACACCCTGTCTTTTTAATCAGTAATCATGTTTATCCTTGGGGAAGTTGCCAGGACAAATATTATTTCGTTAGTTTTAACATCTGTTCACATGAAATCTGATATTCAAATTCTCCCCAGCCATATTCTCCTATAGATACTGTAGTGAATGTGCCCCTGGGACGCTCACACCCAGTGTCTGCAGCCAGCCCACAGTGTTGTCACCTTCAGAGTATGTACTCCTTTCTCCTTGGGTTTCTGAAGCAACATATGCTTCCTTTAACCACTCCAGACACCCAAGATAAACCTGCAAATGAAGATTTTTTGCTTCCTCCTTGAATGGGACCCATTAGGTGTGATGTTCTAGAAGGCTCTCTGCTCCCAACAGTCTTTGATAGCTTGCGAAGCTTGCAGATATTTCAACATCTCTTTTCCTTTAGGAAACGTGTTTGAATGCGTCCTTGGCAAGCTAGATGCTGCTTTCTGCATCAGAGGGTGAACAGGTTAAGCCAGAGGAATTTAAGATGAGGGACCCACCCTCTGGAATACCCTTAGATAGGGCCTCTCAGAGACATTTCTGGTCATCAGTGGTCTCAAGGTTTCCTCCCAACATTAAAGCCATGAGCAGCAATAGCCATTTCACACAGTCTACCAAAGAGTCCTGGATAAGTGAGTGGTTGGCAGGCACTGTGACTCTGCCGTTAATTGCTTTATTAGTCATCTGGTCAACCCACGGGTGTTGGTTCTGAGAGAAAGCCTACTAGTTGTCCTCCTAGTAATTGCCTCTAATAGTTGAGATCTCCTGGGGCTATCTCAGTGAGGTGAGTCACAGGTGGAAAGGAGCTGCTCACAAACACACACTCCAAGGTTCTTACGGAGCTGTTACCACACTCAGCTAGCTAAGGCATTGGGTGGCATCCCTCCATCTGTGGAGGATGCTGGGTCTTGGTTTTTGTTTTGTTTTGTTTTGTTTTGTTTTGTTGATTTTGGGGGTTTTTTTGGTCTTTTGAGACAGGGTTTCTCTGTAGAGCCCTGGCTGTCCTGGAACTCACTCTGTAGACCAGACTGACCTTGAACTCAGAAATCCATCTGCCTCTGCCTCCCAAGTGCTAGAATTAAAGGCGTGTGCCACAACTGCTCAGCTGGGGGTCGTGTTTTTTTAATGTGTATCTTCTGTGTGTTGAACACAAATATAAACCTTTGCTCCCTGTTCTCTCTCCTCTTCTCTGCTTCCCACCATCAGTCTTCATAGGCAATCAGTGGTATCAAGTCTACTTTCATATTAACATACATGTTCTTATGTATCTGCATAAAATCTAGAACCCACATGTGAGAGCTAACATAATTTTCATTTTTTTCTGAGACTGACTTAATTCATTTAGTGTGATTGTCTCAGATGACATCCATTCCCACATTTCCCTTGGCTGTTCCATTGTTATTAGACACCTAGGTTGGGCTCATAACTCAGCTTCTGTGAGGACTGCTATGGTAAACACTGATAAACAAGGATCTGTGTGATATGCTGGGTAAATGCCAGAAATGGTGTGGATAGATCCCATGGAGGATCCAGAGTTAGTGTTTTGAGAACCTTTCACACTGACTTCCACAGTGGCCTGGTGTACATGTGAGGTTCCTGGCCTATGGTTCTCTCTGTACACCAGAACCACAGGAATACTCCTCTTTCTCAGGACTCCTGTGTCATCTAAAATGGCCTCACATCTGCTGCTCCCTAAGAATGTCTTTCTGTTGTCCTTGAGGTCTGTGACTTGAGAGCAGGTGACAGGGTAAAGGGAAGATGATGGACAATGTCTTTAAATGTTTTTTGATGAAATGCATGCTGTATTAACCATATCATAAACATTTTTGACAATTTTCTTTTATATAACATATTGTGATCATAGCTCTCCCTTTGTTAACGTGCCCCCTCCTTACAATGATTTCTGCTCCTCCTCCTCTCTCTCTTTCTTATTCTCAGTGTGTGTCTCCTTCTCTGTTGTCTCTCTGTCTCTGTCTGTCTCTGTCTCTTTGCTTCTTTCTCTCCCTCATACTAATAGAGTGGCATAGCTCTCACACTTAATGAAGCATCTTTTAATCGTGAGCAATCATTATCATTAAAGCAGAGGGTTATAACTCATCAAGTTTTGAGAATCAGGGCTGCCGAGTGCTCTGCCTTGGATGGCACATCTTCATCACCCACTCTTAAGGCCCAGGGAACATCATGGAGGAGGGGCCTAAAGGACTGGAGTGAGAGCTGGAGATTGGGAGGGGCAGTCCGAAGTGCTGTGCTCTGGACATGACATGGGCCTCGCAATCATCATGACTGTTTTCAAGTGTATATTTCAACAGCGTCCATTTCCAGACTTTCTACTCTTCCCAAACTAAAATTCTGTCCCCATTACATGATGACAGTGTGCCTTTGTCCCACTTGCCATTCCTGGAAACTGACAATCTACTTTCTATTTCTGTGAACTTGGCAACTCTAGGAACCTCGAATAAATTGGATTATAAGGCTATTTGAGTTTTACACCTGGCTCGTTTTACTCAGTATAATGTCCTTGAGGTTTGATGGTGTCATAATATATCAGAACTTCTTCCTTTTCAAGACTGAATAATAGTCCACTGTATGCATATACCACATTTTCCATTAATCTACTGATGGACACATCTATTGCTTTCACATTTAGCCTCTGCAAACACTGCTACTGTGACTGTACATATACAATGGCTGTCTCTTCAAGTCACTGCTTGCACAGTGAGTCTGTACCAGTAAGTGGACTTGCTAGTGTGTCCATCCTCTGTTGAATGCATGGAGGCCCAGTCTTTGCGTCTTCCACAGCAACTCTATCAATGGAATTCTCTCCATCCTCGCCCATATTCATTAATCTCTGGCTCCTGTTCATAGCCATTCATGTGGCTATGAGGTGGCCTCTCCTGCTTTGGATTTGTCATCCCCTACTAACTAGTGGCAAGCATTCCATCCTGGCTAATTTATTGACCAGTGATAGTTCTTCAGAGACATGTCTGTACATACCCTTTGCCCGTTTAATCAAAAGGTGGCATGGCCTTGCTGTTGTTTATTTACAGAAGTGCTTCACGACAGCGAGATGTTAAGCTCTTATCAGGTGTGTACGTGTGACGATTCCCCTCTGCTGCTGGTGGCCTTTGCACTGTGTTCACTGTAACCTGTTACCTTTTCATTTTGCTGCAGGCCGTTCCTTCATTGTTCCTCTTGCTACTTCTTATACATTATTTCCAGGCATCTCTTGGTGGGTTATCCAAGGACCAGATGGAAGTGGGAGAGTACTTCACGGTGAGTCTCTTGCAGTGTCAGTAGACAGCAACCATAACTGGAAGCTTGCACCGGAGTCTGTCACATCGGCTCCCTGCCAAGACTGTGTGAGCTGAGTCCTGCATCTGTCTCCTCTGCTCCCAAAGAGAAAGCAACCTTCCACTGACACTCCTTTCCAAACCTCAGGCTCCATCAGGGTTCAGCCACCACAGGGCCCTGGAGCCCAGTTTTGGGGAAGCTAAGTGGGCAAACGCCCCCTCGTGTAAACACAGACTTCTGTGACCCCTGCCCCATTGGTTGTACATCATTTTCAAACATTTGTGTGCACAGCATGCCCCAACACGCTGGAGCGAAGACCATCTCCTACTATTTTGTTGTCTAACAATGTTGTGCATATTTAATGTTGTCTTGATCATTTAGAATGTGAGAGTTATATGCTCCAATTCGTGTATATTATGTTCGTGTTTGGGTAAAAACAGAAGGGTCTGGAGGCTGGTGAGACGGCTCAGCCAGTAAAGGAGCTCCCTCTCCTCTTCTTCCCCCTTCCCCTCCCCTTTCTCATTCTCGTTTGTCTGCTTCCCAGAGTCCTTACATAACTTCCTGGAGACTGTCACTTCTAGAAAGCCAGTATCATTTCTAGAAAATTCCTTGCATCTGATTCCCCTCTTGTCACCATTCCTAGTCCCTTAATTCGACTCAGAGCTTCTGACATCTCTCTCCACCTGTGTCTGCTGCCATCTTCCTCTCTCTGAGATCCTGGTAAGCAGCTTAGACTCTGCCCCTGGGTAACAGTGTCCTCTTTTATCTAAAAATCAGAGGGGTACCCCCAATACTACACAGGGTGGTAGAGTGGATTGAGGTGACCTGAGAATTTGTGTAAAAAGCCTTAACCAACATTCAGATGTCGAGGTCTCCCAGGGCTGTTCCACTTCCCACATCATGCAGCCCTGCTCAGTTCATGCAGCTCTGCTCCGTTCAATTTCCTTCCTAAGCTTCCTGAACACTCTGTGGCTAACGTGCAAAAGCAAACGAGAACACAAAACATCCAGGCTGCAGGGCCCACAGTTGAGATGACTACAGCTGTGCTAGGGTCAATTCCCAGGTGAGGGGGAGATGCTGGGTGGCTTGGAGGAGGTCAAAGAGCAAGCTCCAACTAACCAGCAAATCCAATTAGCCATAGCAGCAGCAGTCCACCGGCCCTCCGGTGAGCCCTGACATTGCCTGTAGTTATACTCTGAGCAAGTGCTCTTGGAACAGATGCACCCAGGAGCTGCCCTCTGTTGGATAAGAGACCCTGCTGTCCATTCAGCAGGAGTTGAGGCCGAGAACTGCTAAGCAAGCTGTGTCATGAGGAAGAGATGACGTGGGTTTTCCCACATCTGCTTTCTCCATCTGACCAATTGACTCCGATCTTGCAAGAAATTGTAAGAAAGCCGAGCCATCCTGGGGTTCATGGAGGAATGGGGTTTTTATTAGTTTTTGTGTTAAAACAAACATGAGGTGTAGCAGCAGCTGGTGCAAAAAATGCTCAGTGGAAGGAGCTGTTTATGGGACATCTACATTTCTCTGATTTCACACATCTGCTGTTTTATTTATTTCATCGTTTTTTTCTGGGGCCTCCAAAGAAATGGTTTCCCAGAATCCATGTGGCTTTAAGATTTTGGGTACTGCTATGTCTTGGTTTATACAGAATCAATTTAGAGGTCTTCTAAAGCTGCTGTTCAGGAGTTGAAATTGTTCCCAGAAAGAGCTAAAATAGTACAAAACTTCAAAAAAAAAAAATCAGTGCACGCTCCGTCTGTGATGGTTTTGAAATGATGTAGTTTTAAAAGTATTAGGAAGTTTCTGTGAACCACACCACCAGCCACATGGCTGCATCTGTAGATGTTTGGCCACAGGTATTGGTGACAAATCTCCTGGTCCTATGATTCTGCAGGTCACATCATCATAAGTGTGGTTCACACCAGAGGCCTAGACCGTGGGACCTATTTCTATACAATGTCCATCCACACCTTTATTGGACAAAGTATGTCCTGAACTGTTGCAATGTCTCCCACACAGAGAATGGTGGGGTTCCTTTGTTGCTATGATTATTCCTTTACAGCGATGCTTAAAGACTGTAGTCAAGTGAAACATCCAAACAGTTGTAACTGCTTGGAGAAAGCTATTGTCAAAATTTTCTCTGAGAACACAAGCCACAGGTGGGAATTGATGAGAAACAACCGCAGAATATCCGCAATCCCCGGATCGTATCCTTCTCTTTCCATTACTCCCACCTCACCCCATCTCTCCATCTCCCGCTGTGCTCTTTAGAAGCTTCCTGAACACCCCCTTCCCAGTGGCCACTCAGACTGTTTTATCATTAGCCACACAATAGCCAGAAGAAAGTGTCTCTAGGGACCCATCACACTGATCCCAGGCAGACACTGGTACCCATTACATCTTTCCTAGCTCTACCAGGCACTCTCCCTTGTTCACTTAGAATATGCCAAAATTATCCTTACCTCTGGAGTTTGAGACTTGCTGTTTCTTCTCTCTGGGTCCTTCCCCCAGGCATCTGCAGGTCTGCTGATGTTATCCCTAAGGAAACCACCAGTGGCTGGTCTGGTTTGCACATGGCTTTGTCTATTTTCTTGTCTATTTTTTACCCCCTAGTTTCCCTCTCTCTACCCACATCCGAACAAGCGAGACAGCACCAGAAATGATGGGCTGTGAGTGCTTGGAGACCAGGTCTAAATTCTGTGATGAGGTCCTAAAACCAGAAGAAATTACCACCTGTTCATGGCTGTCTCTTCTACATCACTGGCTCTTGGAGGACCTAGCCATCTCCCATGTTATAAACTTGTTCAAATGGACCTATGTGTAGAGAGCCACACCCAAGCCGGCAGCCTCCATTACAAGATGGCGCCGGCAGCCGGTTTCTTCTCCCCTTAACACGTAGTCTGCGCATGTGCCTAGGGCCAGAGTGCGCTAAGTCTCAGCCCATCTGCGCATGTGCTAGGGCCAAAAACGCCAAGTCACAGCCTATCCAGAGGTGTCTCATGAGGTAATTAGCAAACAGCCAATCAGAGATGAGCATGCCACTCCAGGGCATATATAAGCAGTGCTTTTGGGGGTGTGGGGGGTCGCCCTCTGGAAGATGTAATAAAGAATGGCTGCAGAAGGATCCTGTGTGTCTGTCCGTGATTTCTTGCTGGCAGGAAACCTGCGCGCACGACA
>JADRCD010228950.1:0-11967 GCA_019843815.1 Montemys delectorum
ACATTTCCACAGTGATATTTTGCCCACAGTAGTTCAGATATAGGCAGTCTACAGGATAGGCAAATATGCACCCACTCCCATGCTTTAAGTGGACATTTTTGGGAAGGACTCTGTTGACTTGTCCTGTGTCCCTATTCATTGTCCCTGTTCTCTTCACTCCAGCTTCCTATGAGCACCTGTCCCCAAGTCTACGTCTCCAGCTTTCAAAGAAACCTAATGGTGAAAGATACCATTCACTTGAATGTCTATATGATTTCAAATGTTCACTTTTTCGTGGAAAGGTGGCAGAAAGATTGTAGTAACTGAGGTTGGAGAGTGTTAGGCTGGAACCCCTGATCATCTCCTGGACAAGCAGGGAAACTGTCTGCCTTCCTTCCTCAAACTGCCCACACAGAGAAAACTTCTCATCTCTGCATTTCTGGCAACCCAGCCAAGAGTACCCACCCAGGGGCTCAGATTTTGACTACCTATGGACACAATCCCACCTTCCAGATGGCACATTATCACCTCTCACCTAAACTCTATAAAACCCCTTTTCTTTAGCCTGGATGTGTGACTTCACTGACCTACACCTCTGATTTCAGAGTCTTCTTTGCAGCTTAGTTTGTCTGAGAGGGACTTTTCAGCAGTTTTATTGCTTACTCTTGGAGGAGAGGCCTATAGAATCTGGTTGGTTTCAGGAACTTCCTGAAGCTATTTTGAGGTGTTTATTGTTTGACCTTAGCAGTAACTCCACATGAATCTGGCTTAATTAAGAAGCCTCTCTGAAGGAATGACACAATATTTCAATCTTGTAGGAAACTGATACACAACTTATACATAGAATGATAAATCGGGTTTCTTAAAAGGAATTGCCTAGGGCTGGAGAGATGGTTTGAAGGTTAAGATCATTGGCTGCTCTTCCAGAGGTCCTGAGTTCAATTCCCAGCAACTACATGGTGGCTCATAACCATGTATAATGAGATTTGGTGTCTTCTGGCCTACAGGTGTACATGCAGAACAGAATACTGTATATGTAATAAATAAATCTTTTTTAAGAAAAGAATTTGTTCATATACTTCTTAAGTTTTGAGACACCTTGCAATAATAGCTCTTAATATTAATGGTCTCAAGTAATGGACAAAGACTGGCAGATTGGGTTGTAAAACAGAACCCATCTTCTCTCTGTCTACAAAAAACATACACCTCACCATGAAAGATAGATATTATCTTAGTGTGAACAGATAGAAAAGGGATATTTCAAAGAAATGAAATGACAAATCAGCTAGGTATCACTGTTGTAAAATTCTACAAAGTTGCCTTCAAACCAAAACTAATCAGAAGAGGAAAAGAAGGTCATAAAGAAGAATCAAGAGAACATTACTATTCTAAATATATACGCACCACATTCAGGAGCACCCATCACTATGGAACAAGCACTGCTACAAACAGAGCCACAAAATGCAGGTCATCCAAACGAAACATAAGCTGAGAAAGAGTTAAATGAAAGCAAATGGACCTAACAGACACCTACAGAACATCCTACCCAGCACTGCAAAACATACATTGTTTTCAGCATCCCATGGACTATTCTCTTTAATAGACCAATAGTGAGACACAAAGCAAGTCTCAAAACATATTGAAAGTGAAAATAATGTCTTGTATCCTATCTGATCACAATGGAATAAAGTCAGAAATTAAAAATAAAAGAAACTACCAGGGAGGGAGAGAAAAACACAAACTCATAGAGATTAAACAAGACATTGTTGAATAATAAGTGAGAGACTGAAGAAATCAAGAAGTAAATTTTGAAAATTCCTGAAATTGGGTAAAAATGAAAGCATGGAGTAGAGTAGTGAAACCTATGAGATACAGTGAAGGCAGTCCAAAGAGGGAAGTCTTGAGCTCTAAAGGCCTACATTTTTAAAATTCAGGGGACTAGAGAGATGGCTCAGCACTTAAGATTACTGGCTGCTCTTTCACGGGACCTGGGCTTGATTCCTCACACCCATGTGGCAGCTCAAAACTGTCTGTAACTCCAGTTTTCAGTTATCCAAAACCTTCCTCTATCCTCTGGGTCACTGCACACACATGGTGCACAAACACACATGCAAGCAAATCACATATGTACATAAAATGATAAAATAAAAGTAAAATTTAGTGCATGATGGATCTGCAGGTAAAGTCACCCACCACCAAGCCTGATACCCTGAGTGTGATTCCCAGCACCCACAAAGTAGAAGGAAAGAAATGACCCCTTCAAGTTGCACTCTGGTCTCTACACATGCTCTATGGCATGGAGGCACACAAACATACACACACACACACACACACACACAGAGAGAGAGAGAGAGAGAGAGAGAGGGGGGAGGGAGGGAGAGAGGCAGAGGCAGAGACAGACAGAGACAGAGACAGAGACAGAGAGAATTAATATATGTAACAAAATTTAAATCAGAGATAACTCAAGTAAATAGCATAATGATGCACCCTAAAGCTTTCAAAAAATGAAAACCAACTAAATCCCAAAGCAGCACAATGCTGGTGGTATAGTGGTGAGCATAGCTTCCTTCCAAACACCAAAGTAGTAGACAAAAAGAAATAGTCAATACCAAAGCAGAAGTTAATGAAATAGGAATGGAAAAAAATATACAAAGAATCAATTAAACAAAGAGTTGGTTTATTTGAAAAGCAAAACAGGATTGACAAATCCATAGGTGATTTCAGCAGAAGAAATAGGGAAGACCAAAAGTGAGAAAAATCAAGATGAAAATAAGGACATCATCACAGACACCAGAGACATTCAGAAAATAATGAAATACTATCAAAACCTATATTCCACTAAGTTGAAAGATCTAAAAGAAATGAATATAGTTCTAGATATACATGGCCTACCAAACATGACAAGGAAGACTAGATCAATAATTTAAACAAGAAATAGATCAATAACAATAAGAAATGAGATCAAAGCAATAACAAAAAGAAAAAAATTCTCAATGAACAATAACAACAACAACAGAAATCCATGTCCAGTCAAATTTACAGCAAAATTCTCCAAGACCTTTAAAGCACCAAAACCAGTACTTCTCAAATTATTCTGTGAAATTTAAAAAGAAAGAATAGCCGGGCAGCGGTGGCACTTGCCTTTAATCTCAGCACTTGGGAGGCAGAGGCAGGTGGATTTCTGAGTTCAAGGCCAGCCTGGTCTACAGGTCTACAGAGTGAATTCCAGGACAGCCAAGGCTATACAGAGAAACCTCGTCTAAAAAAAAAAAAAAAAAAAAGAATATTCCCAAAAGCCAGTATCACATTAATACCCAACACAGAGATAAAGACACAGCCAACGGAAAGAAAAGAACCAGGACTATCTTACAATAGAGAGCCATGTACACCATGTTCCTTGCTGCCCTCTGCACAGTAGCTGAGAAATGGAATCAGCCTAGATCTCCATCTAGTTGTGTACCCACTGGAAAATCAGTCCCGAAACAAAAGAAAAAGACTCCGATGTGGGAAGAGATTTCTAGGGAAGATAGTAAGAGGTAGCTAGAGAGGGTAAGGAGGCGAGAGTAATCAGTGTATTGTATACATATATGAAGTCATCGTGGAATAAATTTAATTAATTAAAAAAAAAACCAGAAAACTCAAATTTCAATTCAAGCCTGAAATTAGGAGAGCAAGCTTATCACTACCAGTCCATTAGGAGAGTTCCCTCTTGTCTAGCTTTTTGTTGCACGAAGGCCGTCAGGTGATTAGACCAGGCCTCCCACACTGTGGAGGACAATCTGCTTGCCTCAGTTTACCCAGGCAAATGTTAACCTCAACCACTTATGATAATATTTGGCCAATTCTCTGGGCCCTATGAGGCCCAGTCAAATTGACACCCTTGATTAGCCTACTGCTCCCTTGTCATGTTTAGCTCATAGTCAAAGCTGCATATCTGCTCCTCAACTGTGAGGAACTAGTGACTTGTACATTCAAGCATTTCTCATTCATCTCTGCTGACCTCTTATCTTCCTGACTCCTCTTAAATCTATGAGTCTCTTAAACCATGTTAAGTGTCTTCATCTCCTCAGTACCAGAAATAGTTGTGTCCTATACAAGTTAAGGCATTTTAACAGCCCTTCATGAATGGATGGATGCATGGATGCATGGAGAGATGATGGGTAATGGATGGATGCATGGATGGATGGATGGATGGATGGATGGATGGATGGATGGATGGAATTTCCTAGAATAATGTGATATTGGTGTGTTAATCAGGGTTCTCTAGAGTCACAGAATTTATGGTAGTCTGTATGTAGTAAAGGAGTTTATTGATGACTTACAGTCTGTGGTCCAACTCCCAACAATGGTCAGTAGCAGCTGTGAATGAAAGTCCAAGGATCTAGCAGTTGCTCAGTCCCACAAGGCAAGCAGGCGAAGCAGAGAGAGCCTTCCTTTTTCCAGTGTCCTTATATAGGTCTCCAGCAAAAGGTGTGGCCCAGATTAAAGATGTGTGCCACCACACCTTTAATCTCAGATGACCTTGAATTCGTAGATCTTCCCATCTTAATCTTCTGGGATTCATAGCCACTATGCCTCAAGATCTCTATGCCAAGATTCAGGTCAGAAACTTGTATCTCTCAGCCTCCAGATTAGGGCCACAGGTGAGTCTTCTAATTCTGGATTGTAGTTCATTTCAGATATAGTCAAGTTGACAACCAGGAATAGCCCCTACAATTGGGTACGGGATAAACTGACTAGAGACATCCTGACAACTCTGGAATTGGGTCTTCAGAGAAATAAAATTTTAGCTTGTGCTTTTACAGGTTAAGTAATGGTTATTTCAACATCAGAACCAAATATTAAATATATCAGAATGGTTAATAAAGAACATGTGGCTGGTAGTGGTTGGCATATGACTGGTTTCTCAAGGTACTACCTTCTACCCTTGGCACTACCTTCTACCCTTCTGTGTTTCTCATTGATGAAGTTGTCCTGTTGGAGTTGATTTGAAGACTCCGGTTGTCTAGTTCACAATCAACATGGCTGCCTTTGGCAGTCGCATTTTGTCCTAAGAATGCCAATGTAGTATTTCAGTTGATGCAACTTCCCAGCTCCTCTGGCATAGAATGTCATACAGATTTCACAGGACAAAGAAATGGTTCGCCAGGCGGTGGTGGTGCACACCTTTAATCCCAGCACTTGGGAGACAGAGGCAGGAGGATTTCTGAGTTCGAGGCCAGCCTGGTCTACAGAGTGAGTCCCAGGACAGCAAGGGCTACACAATGAAACCCTGTCTTGAAAAAACAAACAAAAAGAAAAAGAAAAAGAAAAAGAAAATAATATTTAGAAATGGTTCTAGAAATGTCTGTAACTTAACTCTCATGTAGAATAGACTAGGAAACAAGGTTTCAGACTGTAAAGTCCAGCTCAGAGGTCCCGAAGCATTAGCTCAGAGGATACAATGTTACAATGTTATTGCAAAGTTATAATAAGCTCCTAGCTAAGAAACATTTTTGCAAAGGGCAAAGTCAGGATATCTTTTAAAAATCGTTCTTTTTACCATTACTTTTCCTGATGGGCAATCCCTGGTGGTCAGAACCTGAGAGGTCTCATAACTAACCGAAGAAAATTTCTAAGCAGTCTTTACAAATTCATATTTTATAGCTTGGACATATACCCCATCTCAGAGGGAAGGAGAAGAAATCCTAGCCACTATCGATGTTTCTTATCAATAATGATAAATAGAGAATGATGGGCAGCAGAGGCAAGAGGGGCCAAAACCTGCTGAATGAGGAAACACAGAATTTCCTTCCTTAGAAAAGTCCTGAGGAAAGTATCAGAAAAATCCTCAAAGCATCAGCACAGCAGCGTCCCAACAGCCATGAGAGGATAGCTTCTCAGCATCCCAACAGCCATGAGAGGATAGCTTCCCAGCATCCCAACAGCCATGAGAGGATAGCTTCCCAGGGTCCTAACAGCCATGAGAGGATCGCTTCCCAGCGTCCCAACAGCCATGAGAGGATAGCTTCCCAGTGTCCCCACCTGGAGACAATCCGTTTCCCTCTGTGTTCAGCAAGAGTGGTCCAAAATGATCTTTCTGGAGAGAGTGCTGGTTTTGAGCAGTGAAAAGGCATTGAGAGCAGAGAAAGACACACTGCCATTCCACATGCATTTCTTTAAAGGAGAAGCAGGGGAGCCGAGCAGATTCTGAATGTTCTCCAAAGCCCCGCTACGAATCGGTCAAAGGATCTGTGTAGAAAGCTCGCTTTGCTTTTCTCAAGAGGGAAAACGATAGACACAGTAACAGTTCGAGACCCACAGATTTCAGACAGTGGAGACTTTCGTGGTTTTGAGTCAACTGATGCTCATGTATAGAACCTTAAGCATTTAACATCCTTTCATTTGCGTACCTTGCCACCATCACATATCTGTATTTCCCTGCCTTTGTGACCAGACTATTTGGCATCTTCTTCGGTCATTCCTAGAGGGCATGCAGCCAGTGTTCTGAATGGTTATCATAGCTGGTGCCCTAACAACTGTCACACAGAAGCTCGAGAGCTGGTCCCCTCCACTCTCTGGGAAATGGAAAGCTATTTGGCTGATGTCACTGCCAATACTGTTCTATCTACCTTTGACGTCTGTCAAGATGCCTTTGAACCTTTTCTTCTGCCTAGAAGCTACCTCTTTGGGTTGGTTGCCTTCCCTGTTCCTTTCTTGTGCAAGCCCCAGCCCTCACCAGGCTCCTACTTATTTCGTGACTGTTGTTGGCATATAGCCGTGCTCTCACACCTTTCGGCGACGTCTGTGACCATCATTCTATACAACAGGCCAGGCTATGCACCAAAGACTGAAGCTACATAACCCTCTGTCCTTTCCAGAGAGTTTGCAAGCCTTTGTTTCAGATTCGTGGGCAAGTCAGGATCTTTGCTGGGGTGAGGGAGACAGCTTCCCACTCCTGGATGAAATAGTTTGGTGAATAGTGTGTTGTTGATAGCTGACAGTCCTTTTTTGTTTCATTCATGCTTCTAAGTGCATTGTGGGTGGCTAATGAAGCAGCTTCAAACTTGATTTTCAAATAAAAGCTTATCCCAGATTTTATCCTGCTTTGTTTTAAGTGGGGGTGGGAGGAGATGGCCCATGTAGCCCAGGCTAGTCAACACTATATAGTTAAGTGTGAGGATTACAGGCTTGTGCCACTGTACCTGATTTACGTGGTGCTGGGGATGAAACCCAGGGCTTTGTATATGCTAAGCAAACACTCTACCAACTGAGCTACACCCCTAGCACCAGTCAACAAAGAATTTTAGAAGCTAGAATTCCTTGACATTTGATGCTCAATTCCAATGTGCTTGAAGCAGCTATCTGCCTTGACCCATGTGGGTATACCTCACTCTGATACGGAGGACTCCTTCTGTCTTCTATTTATTAACCACCAGCTATCCCCAGCCCTGAAGCACAGCTGGTGTCACTGACTTAACAAGAATGCAAAAGGAAGAAAAGAGAGAATCAGAAAGTCACCAAATTCAAAAACAAAATTATGGCGCCAACATGATGGCTCATCAACATGATGGCTCATCAACATGATGCCTCCAAGCTTGACAGCCTGATTTTCATCCCCAGGAGTCACAGGGTAGAAGGAGAAAACCGACTCCAACATATCCACACGCATACCATGATACATGCATACACATATGAATGTGTACATACATAATACATGTAGAAACATGTGCCACACGTGCACATACACATACATACACTCATGCATGCACACACACAATTGAATACCATTTTAAATTTTTAATGAAGGAATTAAAATCACAAGCCAGTGAAATGCTTCTGTGAGTAAAGGTTCTTGCTGTACAAGCCTGGCAATCTGGAACTCACGGCATAGAAGGAGAAAATTGGCTGCCACAAGTTGTTTTCTGCCCTCCACAAATACAGACAGATACAAAAATAATAAACATAAAATCAAATTATAAGGAAGAACAACTAAGTCAAATCTCTCTCTGAGATATGAGAGGAGGAGCCAAGCGTGTGCTTTTAAAGTGAGGAAGAGAGGTGGCTTAGCAGTGAAAAACACTGGCTGCTCTTCCAGAGGATCAGGGTTCAATTCCCAGCACCCATCTAGCAATTCACACTCTCTGTAAATTCAGTTCCAGGGGATCTGTCCTCTTCTGATCTCTGCTGGTTGGTTGTGGACTCAGATGGTATATAGACATACATGCAGGGGAAAAAAAGTCTATACATATAAAAATAAATAAACATTTTTAAATGAGCACGGCAGGGTCCGTTGGTAGGGTACTACCTGCTTACCTAGCGTGCCTGTATGTAGGAAGCAGCCCTGGGTTTATTATTCCCAAAGACCACACAAACTTGGTGCAGTGATGTATGCCTGCAATTCCAGGAGTTTCAGAAGTTCAAGGTCATCCTTAGCTGTATATATTTGAAATTGAGATTACCTTGGCCTAAATGAGACCCAATCTCAAGGAAAAAAAAAATAAGAGGAGGAAGGGAAAGAGGGAAGGAGGGAGAAATGAAGGGAAGGAGTAAAGGAAGGGAGAAAGAAAGAAAGGGAGAGAGAAGAGGGAGAGAGAGAGAGAAGCAGCATGCTGTTGTGACCCAGAGTAGATTGTGGCGGCTGATGGGGACTGCAACATAGGCAGCATATGGTATTCCTTGCACACAGGGTAATTAAGCACCGCCTTGGAAAGGGCATGTGCACCCCTCTTCTATGGCCTGACGGCTGGTTTCTATCAGTTTCTATTCATTACTGTCAGGAAGAACAAAACAGGCCATGATTAATGTAGTCCAGTGCAATGAATTGCAGCCAAGGATGATTCCTCCAAATGAAGAAAACATGAGGTTAAGCAAGAAAAAAAAAAACCACCATCATGTACTAAGGCTGGGGGTTCTATTTAGGTTTTATGTGTATATATAGTATTATGATTGTTACTAGCAATGTAATGAGATTTAGATGTTGTCTGATGCTAATGCTACTTTGTGTGCCATGTGTGCCTTAGCTCACTGCATCCTCATAAAATTCAATAAAGTGGCTATTGATGTTTTCTCTAATTGACAGGTAAAGCAATGAGCTACAAGAGGCTAAGTGACTCCCCCAGTGGCTGGGTGTTAGAACCAGAGTGATTTTGAGGGCAGTAATAGATGCTCTGTTTATCTCCTAGATTGTCATTAGTGTTAAACACGATGCTATCTTAGGAAGAAGCCAAAATTTAACATGCTTATCTGGGTAAGAACCTGTGATATGCTATCTAATTCTCCTGATGTGAGGACTCAAAATCTACCTCAGATTAGCGTCAAGGAAGCCAGAGCGGCAGAAGTGGCCAAGGGGCTAGAAGGCACTGCAGGAGCAACCATAGAAGGACCAAAATTTGGATCCATGGATGAAGATCTCCAAATTCTTGTACCTTTAAGATTAAGGGCTTCAGTAAAGTGACAGCTCAATAAACATGTGTCGAGCTCGTAGGTAATAAATAAGTAAGCAGTTCCAGCTAGATAGATAAATAAATATCCATTTATCCAGTGACTATATAAATAGCTAAGCCAAGCTGCCTGGTTTAAATACCTAGACTATCTTAATGCGGTTGCCTAGCAATCTAAATATATGTCTAAAACACATTTTTTTTCCGTCAGATACACGATGTCTATTTAGACACATGGATCATCATGGATAGTACTTTAATTACAATATGGCAATGAGAAGGACCTCCGGGTGGGGGAGGGCAAGACTGCAGGCAAACTTTACATAATCATATAATTACTGCTAACATGGAAGAGTCTCTCCCTTTCTAGAGCAAACGTGGCACAGAATGTTCCATAAAGAATGTGGTACTTCTTCCCCCAAAAAATATGGTGAAATGGCCAAGTAAGTCTTAGAAAAATAGGACTAATCAAGTTTCTCAAATCCTAAAATTCTGGATTTTACCATAATAAAATGCATTGAAAATTCCCAAGTAGAGGAAGCTTGCCTACCAAGTTTACTAAATCCATTGTCTCACTGAAGCATTCTCTTGAAGCATCATAAGGGATTATGAGTCAGGAAACCCACCTGGGAATGAGTGCATCACAATTGAAGTGAACTGAAGCTGGTAACACCAAGAGAGAATTTACCCTTGCAGGAGTAGATCCCTGGAGCCAGCATAGCTCAGTTCCAGAGTTCAAGCACAGGTTGGGGATCGGTTCCTCTCTATGCCACTAGCTGTGTGGACTTTATTCTTGTGTTTCATGGGGTAGTGCCAGCCACTCGGGATCACAGCTTTCCAAGTTCAAGTACCACTGCTCACTTACTTAACCAAAACCCTCAAGATTTCTTTGACTGAAACAAATTTAGCTTGGTTTAAATGTGCGAATGCCTGTCCCAATCACTGTTGCCAAAGAAACAAAATTCTCTGAGTGGTCAGGCTGAGTGGGCTTCCGCCATTACAACTCAACATTGAATTTAATAGTGCCCAAAGCACAAGGGCTGATGGTAGAGGAGACAAAGTGCACTGGAGAAAACAGAGGTTCTATCACCAGGGTGAGGGAAAATGAGTGTTGGAAAACAGAAATGACAAATACCAGTAAACAATCTGGTCTCCCTGAGACCTAAAATGCTGCAAGTCATTTTCTGACTAATTTGGATAATACCCCCTAAGATAAATGGTTGGCTTAAAAATCATAAGCTAGGATGAAGAGGAAGTGAGCCTAGGAAGGTTACACTGTGAGTTCTAGGCCAGCTTGGAACTGGCAAGATGCTGCCTCAATAAAACAACAGCTGAAGGAAGAGAAAGAAGGAAGGAAGGGAAGGAGGGAGGGAGGGAGGAAGGGAGGGAGGGAGGGGAAAGAGAGAGGGAAGGAAGGAAGGAAGGAAGGAAGGAAGGAAGGAAGGAAGGAAGGAAGGAAGGAAGGAAGAGGAAGAGCCAAATATGCTACCTGCTAAACATTTTGTTGCTATAAGGGCAATCTGAGGCAGGCTATTTTATAAAGAATCATATTTAGCTCTCAATTTTTGAGGCTGCACATTCGAAGAGCATGGCCAGGCTCATAAAAGAGCCATGCATCGTGTGACCCTAAGAACATGTGTGTACCTCCATATATCCTGTCTTTCTCCCTCTCTTTATAAAGCCACCAGAGTTCAGTCATAGAGAACCTACCTTAAGTGAGCTATGCTCATCTACTCCATTTCCAAAGACCCCCACCTCCAACAGCATAGTCCTGACATTTCTACTCTGACCAACGTCAACATTAGACTTTGGGGAGTAAACTCCTGTAGGAACCCCTATTCCATTTCATCTGTGGCAAAATGCCAGTTGACTTAAGGAGCATCCATAGTTCAGCCCTGCTATTTCCCACTGTTCACTACTGTACAATTAATGACAGTGTTGAAACACTTGAATCAACAAATCAGCATGCCCTTAACTTACAAAAGAGCTGAATAGTCATATGCCACAAGAAGACACCACTAGGTCTTCTTATCGTTAACACTGAGAGGCTCTTGTCTCGTACACATAAATTTCCATAACAGTACAAAGAATATAAAATATAATAATAATCTTTAGGCTGATTACACTTTGAGATGGTACTTTTAGGAGTTAATTCTCTCCTTCCGGCATGCCGGTTCTTGGGATTGAATTCAGGTGTTCAGGCTTGACACCTTAACCCACCGAGCCACCTTGTCAGCCCAACATCTATTTTTAAAAATAAAAACATTTACTTTTACAGGTGTGTGCTAAGCATGTACTCTATCATAAGCTATACCAACCTTTAGCCACATTGTTTTTAAATGTGACTACTGGAAAAGCTTAAATCATATAAATAGTTGTCTTTATACTTTCTATTGATGGTAATTTTTAGGTAATCCATAATGGTGACCAATGGATGGACCAGCCTGACTTCATCTTAAGATCAGAAACCATCTTGTTACAAGCATAAAATAGGTTTGTTTCTGTTTTCTGTAAAACTTGAGTTTCTGAAATTTAACATGTCCTATACCCTGTGCTCTGACCTCTA